>JASDQU010109366.1:64282-77531 GCA_032191745.1 Picea mariana
ACTCTATTGCATGTTGGCAATAAGTCCGCTTTAGTTGAGTTTGCATGCTTTTACGCATGATCGAAAACCATTGTAAACATATACATTCGTGTGAATAGTTAGTAGACTGTATAATTAAGCCCTTTCACTTTCTGCTTGTATTTTTTCGATTCTTTCTGCTTTGCATATTTTATCAAGTAAGAGTTAGGTAGGAAGGATTAAAGGCAATTATAAGTACACAATGATTAGAAGGATACAATGGATTGGATCTAGGTAATGTGCGGGACAAGACAGGTCATACCCACACAGATTTAGAAGATTCAAAAAACTTTTTGCTAGAGTAAATACTAAAGGACACGACAATTGGATCCCACAAATGGAAAACAAGACACATAGGCTCCTAAAGCAATGAAGAGATAGGAAGTTGGGCCATGATATATCACGATGGCACGAAGAACATAAATTTAGTTATGGAAACATTTACCAAAAGGTGCATAGATGGTTATGGAAGGGCAACATATCACTAGTTAGCATTAACAATGGGCACAAATCTGAGTGGATAGCTAGGTAAGTGAAATTAATAGAGGGAGGTTCTCACACAAGTATTTAACGTTCTTGCTACACCACTACACAACTATTTATCGATTGCAGAGTGTTCAGAGTGAGTCGAAAGAAATGTTAGAAGTGCGTAGAGGGCTAAGTTCAGAGCAACCAGAGCTGAGTGCAGTGTGGATTGAGCGGATCTGTGTTGAGTGCAATACACACAACCCTTCTAGTTCACAGTTGGGACAATGAGACAGAGCATAGCTCAAGACTAAGGTGTAGCAATACAACAAGTCAGCTAAGCCAAGAGTCGACTAGAGTAATGGCTTCCTCAAGAAAGCCCAAATCACGAGCTAAAGTCAAAGAAGTAAAGGAAGCACAGTTCACAGTTGGGATAATGAGACAGAGCATAGCTCAAGACTAAGGTGTAGCAATACAACAAGTCAGCTAAGCCAAGAGTCGACTAGAGTAATGGCTTCCTCAAGCAAGCCCAACTCACGAGCTAAAGTCAAAGCAGTAAAGGAAGCACAAATGCTCGAGGTCAAAATCCCTAGTGAGGTAAACATTAGAGGACCTCTGTTAGGCATGGTTCCTAGCCCCAAGTATGCACACTCCAACATCCAATATTAGGTGCAGTTCCTAGGACTACGCTTTGAGGCTTATGCATAAATATTTATAGGAGGGAAAGTGGTACCCAAGGCATGGCCCAAGCCCATCTACCAATCAAGGATAATGGCATTATTGGATGTCCCCCATTTTTAGCACAACCCGAATATGAACTCATGCGTCAGGATCTTACTCACGAGGTTGCATGCAAGATTCCTTTGGCTAGACCACCCATACCAAGTCAGCATCGATACCATATGGCAAGTCTTAGGCCTTCCCATAACAAGGGAGGATCCTAGTGACAAAATAGCAGCACAAGATGCCAAGCAAGAATAAGTGTACCAAAAGTATGGTACGCATAGGGGAACAAGAGGCACAATTTTTTATGCTATCAATGATGACCAAGTTCACTTCGCTATGCAGGTACTGACCTAGAAAATGATGTGCAAGTGTCGAAAGGATGAATGCCCACTAGGGGTAATCCTAGCAATTGAGTGATGCGTCCAAGGAATCAAGATGTGTTGTGCTAGATACTTGATGAATGGATTCATTGAGCACTGTGTGGATGCACGGGACCACAAAAAGGAGTTTCTCTATAGTTGGGTGTTACTCCTACTCTCAATGATAGTGTAGAAGCCACCATTGTGCCCAAAATATGACACTCGAGTCACTCAATCTTTCCCCGTGCCCAAATTTAATGAGCTACAATATAGCTAGGACAAGAATGTCTAGTCAACTTGAACAACATGGATTTTTAGCTATGGTGCACATTAATGATCCAAAGAAATTGTGCAATCCTTCTACATATTGTGCAGCCTAGTTGACATATATGAGGACTATCTTCAATTTGAATGTGATTTCCATAATGTTTTCATCATACCACTTGTATATTTGTAGACTCCTATCGATATTCTCCCCTTTTGTATTACCAAGGAGGACACTCAACATGTGATTACGGTTGGAGTCGCTACGGCCCACGCCACATGAATCATTATATCTCTTGGAAACACAAATCAAGAAGAAGCAAGAGCGAAAATAGGCAAAGAAAGCCAAAGAGGTAGGTAAGAAACCATGGGCCTAGAGGAAATGGGTGCAACCAAACATGGAGAGCACTGCGCCCAAGAAGGGAAAACAAGGACAGACTACACATAGTCCAACCTCGAGGTCTAGATCAACAAGGCACGCGTCTAATCCATCGTTGCCAACAAGCCTAATTCTCATCAAAGAAGAATTCCCCTCTTAAATGACAATGAAGTCCCCCAAGCATAAGATATTGACCCACCAAATGGAGGAACATGAAATAGACACCAATGCTCTAGGGCAGGAGCCAAGGCTTTCCCCAGAACTAGTTCAGAGCATCATCAAGGTGGTCCAATCCAATTTGGGCGTGTAACAATTATTGCATCGGGACTCAACACAACAATTTGGTGCACTCTTCCATGCACTCAACATTGTTAGACCATTAGATGATACCAAGTCCCAAGAACAAATGCTTGTAGATAACACCACTCGCACTATAAAAATAGGGTCATGCGGCTCAACCCATTAGCCCTGATAGTCTATGAGACATCCACAAGTTCAAAACCTCCATCATTTCCTTATGTGGAGCTAAACTTGGTACATGAACCTTCACAGGACTTGCAAGTATTCATGGAAAAAATAATGAATGAGTGGGGAGACAAGTAGTGCACACTCATCCAGTCCTATACAGAACTACATCAGAATCATGACCAAGAGATAGTTGTGCACCAAGAAACCCAACAAAGACATGCACAAGAGGAAGCTGCCCACAAGGAAATCCAGGAATGCCATGAAGCAGAGGTAGTTGTGAATACATTGTTGATCAACACAATGGATGAAGTATACATCAAAGTCCCCAATACGACTGATGAAACTTCTAACCTCCTGGCATTTTATAAACTCTGCAAGGTGAAGGAAGTTGTGCAACACCTTCAGACATAGAACACGAGCTTCAACAAAAATTGAAGAGCACCCCACCATCAGAGTAGGGGGAGTTGCAACAAAATATTATAAACGCAGAAAATTTGTTGCATCAAGGACAAGCACGCGTGGAGGAATTCTCGAGGGTTGTTGAGTATAGCTTCCATCTTTGGACTCATCTTCAAAATGCCCTCGAAATCATCACAAATGAAGTCACAAACATGCAAGTGAGGCACATATCAATGAGAAGAAGTAGTCGCTAACCTCCCTTCCAATAGTAGAATGCAAGGAGGCCATGGAAGAAGTATTTGGCCTTCACCGATATATTGCATCTTCCCACTTCGACCAATAGATGTTGACAACCACTATGTTGGAAGCACAAGAGAAGGCCCGTTAGTACCACTATGAGCTCGCGTATGTAAGGGCATTCTCGGTGATAGAGTTGGGTGCACAGATTAAGCCTAAAGCTGGTTTGACCACACAGATAGAGGTTGACAAATTTTGCAAAGACATGAAACAAATAATGGAGATTTTTTTTATCAGATAGAGTATCAGTTCTAAAATTTAATCGTACCATACATAGCCTTCATCACACTATAATGAAATTTGTTGGCTCGAGGACGAGCCAACTAATAGTGTTGGGGGCCTGTTGGCACCAAGGTTTTGGCAAGTCCACATTCGCACAAGAAGTTTTTCACTGTAGATGCGCCACAAGTTTTGTGATGCTTGGCACCAAGATGCGCCACAAGTTTTGTGCCGCTTGGCACCAAGATCGACCATTTTCTACAGCTCATGCCAACCAATTTTGCACTGCATGAAAGGAGTTGTAAAGATCACATGCATACCAAATCTTGGAAGACCAACACAATGATTGTAACCATTTTCTTAAGTGTCTAATTGGTGGTGATCAAGATTGTTAGTGAGCTAGCGAGTTTGTTATGATTTACATGCTTTTGTAGAGATATAAGGAATGCATGCGAACATGCAAGGCGTTGGTTGGTTCTTAATTTATGATTCATTTGAGATTCATTGTAATTGTAGAGTTGTAAGTGGAATATGAGAACTTATGATTCATTTGAGATTCATTGTAATTGTAGAGTTGTAAGTGGAATATGAGAGAAAAATTAGATCAAGATATGAATCTTTGATTGGTTTAAGTTTAATAGTCGTTGTGGAGGCTATGGCCCTCCATGTATATGAATGTTCCATTTTGATTAATGAAAAAATGCATGAGGCCCAAGTTTATACTTCCTATTATGTATTCTATTTTGAATGTATGTTGTTATAGAGGTTAGACTAGGCTTTACTTATGTGAATGCTCATGTGAATGAATAATATCTAAACTTTTAGTTAAGTGTTTCTTATATGTATAGTTTTGTTGATAGGGTTACACACTTAAATGAACTTGAAATGTCAAGTGAATGTAAATCTGAGTACAATCAACTTCTTGGAAGAAAAATCCAAGATTCACATCAATATATTTATACATGTATCATATGAATGAATAATGCTTATTTCCATTTCTGTTATACGAGTGGCCTTGGTTCTTAGCCCTGATTCAATATATGGTAGTTATGCATAGCTGAGCGTTTCCCTTCCTCTCTGGTGAAACATATCTAATCTCCGCCTTCCAATCTCCGCGTCCATCTTTTGCCTTCCACTCTGCCTACCAATTTGTCCTGGGCGCACATTCACCTTCCACTCTGCCTACCAATTTGTCCTGGGCGCACATTCTCTGATCTCTGTCTACCAGTGCCTGCTAGTCTGCTCACGTGTATGCCTTCCTCATCCTTATTCGTGCATTTGAAGGCATTAGGGTTCTTTACGTGAAGGCATGAGCAGGCATATTCGTGTGCATTCTACAAATCTAGATGCTGCGTTTTTGAATCGTTGGTATTCCTCTCACCCAACATTACTCTCTGCCATATCAGTGACAAGGAACGAGTCAAAGTTTTACTCGTCCTTCAATAGTCGTTCATGCCGCTCACCTCCATGAAGACCGCCTCATATAGATTCGAATGATTCCAAGGAATTCGGGACCAAATTGTAGACTTTGTTACTTCCACCACTGAAAATCTAGGGTTTTTCTAACGTGTTAGGGTTTCCCACGTACTCATCTCTTGTGTAAACAGAACCCTAATTTATGCAAGCCTCTCTTGTAAAACCTAATCTTTGCATTTGCAATGGATTCCTACCCATTGAGTGTTCCATCCACACCCTCTTTTGCATTGCCTGCAGTTACTAATACAATAACCCTAAAATCAATGCTCTCATTCCTTTGTTGAATATGTTGTTGTAATAAAAACCTTCTGAACAACTTGACTTTATGAGACTGATGACCTGACCGAAGCCATGGATTGGAGAACAACTGAACAGTGAGAAGGGGAAGATATCAAATATCACAAAGTTAATGGAGATATCGACTTTGACTATTTGGAGAAATTGATGAGAATCCGACCAATTGTGGTGTGATGCTCTATAGAAAGGTCGAAGCAAAAATCGCAATTCGTTCAGATATTCACAACCAGGTTGTATAATTGTGCGCAATCTGATCTGAGTAATTTGATGCAAAATCAACCGAGAGTCCAAATCTATTCGTTGTTGGAGAAAGATCGGTTGCATGGAAACAAAGCATCAATAATAGAGAAATAGAGAAAAGCAACATGAGTTTGATGATTTGAATCTCTATGATCCGAGCGATGAGACTTTTTCCATTGCACTTCAATAACCCAGCCGAAAATCAGCATTCCAAAAGTTATTGTGGCCATTCGAAGAGGTGAGAATGATAGCAGGGTTGTTTTCCTTTGCGTCCATAGCCAAGGAGTGCATGGCTGTTGATTATGGTTGTCTTTCACCTTGAAGCTGCTTGGATTCCTCTCTGCATACACCTAAAAATAACTTGTTGCGAGCTTTGTCTTGGAAAGAGATATACACACCCCAACGACAGTGTGAAGATAAGGAAACTGTTGCATATCATTTCCATTCGTGCGCATCCAAACTCGTAGATGGCTATATTAATTGGTGCTTGTACTCAAATTCGACTAAGACGTCTTCATAACCATTCTACTGATGGACTTTCTTTGAAATAAAATGATGTACATAAAGTGACTATTCCTCATTCTGTAGGGTGGAAAAGAACCTAACTTGTGACGAGGTCTAGTGAGTTCATAGGTGCAAAGCCAAAAGAAATGCATTGGTCGTTCTTATCAAATTAACTTCGAGAGGCGTTCACATATTCTATGTTCGACTTTCAGAACTTGAACCAGTTACCCGTCAACCAAACTTGATAGACATAATACTCACTAGGCACATATACCGAAACATATATCTCATAATCTGGTCAAATATTTCTGTGGCATGACACGCAAGTGTTTGTTCATGATCCTTTTCCCCTTCGTCCTTTCTACAGATCAAATGTTTGGCCTATTTTTGCAGGAATAAGGATCCTTTGGGATTTTTATGAAGTATTTGAATTTAGAGCCCCTAAAGGTTAGTCCATGCGAGGCTGGATCCAATGGAGTAGCCCAACTATTCAGAACTTAAAGTTTCTTCATAGTTCTTATCTGTGAACCGTCAAATTGTTGTTGTTCTTAATATATTGTTAATAAAGTTTTGGAACTCTTTGCTGGGAAAATAAGAAAAATCGCTTTTTGTGAATCAAGGTATACTTACAAATAGTTTTTTTGGTAATTTTAATTGTATTTTTCTTGTAAATAGGTGCCCTTTTTTTTTAGAAGCCAACATCCTTTATTTGTTGAGTCTTCATAATTGAGTTTGCATTGTAAAGTTTGGGTGGAGTTGCAACAAACCTCTAACATCTTATTATGTTTTTCAATGATTAGAGTTGAACAATTGTTAGAGTTACCATTGAGTAAGTCACCACTCACAAAGCAATTGGACTTCTTCATGATGCACTTGAGCAAAAGAATCTTCGACAACATTATGAACTAGTCCTTGTTCAAAACAACTGTATTTTCGAATAAGAAAAAGATGATGATCTAGATGAACATCAAGTTCATAAGTAACTCATGCATCAACTTACTATTTCCAAGCCAATCATCAAACCTTGGAAGAAATATTCGCATAACATGTATTAGATATGAAAATAAAGTCACCTTTCATATTCTGGATTATACCAAAGATTTAGAAATTCCAACATTGTCATCGAGTTGGACACATGGAAGATCAGTGTTTTGATATTCATCCTTGAGACAATTGTGAAAAACACAATCATGCTTCAGAAAAGATGTTTAAAACATGAAAAATCTGCAAGAGTAAAGAACCACTATGGGTGGATCACTTCTTGGTGATGGTCATCAATAGCCAAGAAGATATTTTAGTCATACCATAGAATTAAATCTCGAGTATTGATGCATCTGGCAATGAAAGGATTTTCATCTTCTCACCTTGTACCGTGACAAGGGGGAACAACATCAACTATTGACGGTCAAACTTCAAGTTTCAAAGTCCTATTAGTTGAGAAGTAACAAGAAAGCGTGACAAGTGAGTGTGATTGGTTTGTGGTCACCCAAAACCACCAAATTGCTTTGTGGTATTCCTTAAACCACCACAACCATTTAGTAGAAGACATCAACTTCTACTAGCCTTCAATTTGGGGTCATTCCAAAACCACCACATTCACTGGATTTAAAGAGCACATTGTAGTTGTCCACTCCTAGATTTTAGTTGTACACTTCCAAACTTCAGCTCTCTTCTTGGACTCACATACATCCCTTCAGATTAAAGGGAGTAATGTTAGAAACTTAATATGTTATAATTACACACTTGAAGGACTGTGAAAGGTTAAGTGTGTAAGAGTCCAATCAACATTTTGGAAGACAAATCCAAGGGTCACATCATTGTACTTATACATGTATCATATTGATGAATAATGCACTTCACACTTATCTCTATTCGTGTGTCAAACACATTCCATCATGCTATGTACAAACATTCAGGTGAGACCTTATTCAATCCTTGAATATTGAATATGTCCATGTGAATGGGGTATTTATTGGTAAAGCCTTTCGAACCCTGGGTCTAAAACCCCAAGCCAACAATAGTTGGCGTAAAGTACTAAAATCAAAGTAAAATAGGAACATTCTAAGCATATGACATAAATCTCAATGAGAATGTAGAGCAATTGAAAGTCACCTGATAATTACTATAACGTGACTTGGTATATATAAACAAAATGTTATTGTCAATTGGGTCAAGCTTGAGAGGTTATGAGGAATGACTGTTATCCTTCCCCTGCATATTCAATTCCAGCAAGTTACAATTTGAGTTCTTTAACACTATAACTATGTTTTGAGTAATTGAAAGAAGTTATGAAAAATTTAGAAGATATTGTCACAAAATGGGTTGATGAAATTCTATGGCGATGGCCTTATGAAAATATAACAAAGTTTGAAAATCTACTAAGTATCTCTTGGGGAATCAATCCAAGAATGACATTATTAGGTAAAGTTGCATCAGGTGCAATCATATAATTCTATTCATCAACTTTCACTTGAGGCATTGATATGTCTAGCGATAACTAAAGAAGGAACATTGCTAAGAAGCACTAAGATTCCATTGGTAAGAAGCACTAAGATTCCATGCACTGATTGGGACAACACTAACCAACTAGAATGTGCTCACTATTGTTTGACACTTAAACACCACTTCATCTTCAAAGTTTATCTCAATAGTATGGTAGGTGTTGGAAGCTTTGAGAATGAGAACACATGAGAAAAAAATCTCAAAGTGGTTGGAATTTTGGATTTTTGTGAGAGGCTCGTTGGGAACCATGCCTATAATCCATGTTGTGTTCTCCCATTTACACTTTTCCTAACTTCTTGTAACTCTTTATCCTTCTCTCTCCAAACCATACCTTCTTTTCTATTTATTGTCTAATTGCATATTTTCAATTATAGGTTCTAAATCACCATCATGCAAACATCTCTTAAACGTCCTTTTTTTTTCCCATTACTTTAGATTTGCATTTCTTTGGCTACAAAAATGGAAACCATAATGATCCTAGTAACTAGTGCACTATTATGGTTGGCCATGCCTTGGTCAAGTTCTTTCTCACAACATTAGACATTCACATATCCACAAGGGCATAGATAAAGAGGTTGAGGGATGAAGGAAAAACATGATTAAGGAGGAACCGTCATGTCGATGATCATATCTTTTCTTTGTCTTCCATTGTCTAGGAGGTTAAGGTAAACATGCATAAATTATATTGTTGCTTTGGGGATTTTGATAAGGTATTTGACATAAATCCTTAGCACCTATTAGTTAATAGGGTTTTGATCTTCCATCCTTGGTGGTCTCTCTTATGATGACACTTTAGAATACCATTTATAACAAAGTATAGATGAGGATTAGTGAGATAGGGTATGTCCAAAGTACTAGGAGTTAAACAAGGTTACCCACCATTGCCTACACTTTTTGGATTCTACATTGATGAACCACAGGAAATCATATAAAATTCATTCATTACCATGGATGCTTTCCTCTCTTCAAAGTCTTTATTTTCATTCTCTTATTTGCATATGACATTATCCTCACGTCCCACATGATGAGGGGCCTCTAAATACAACTTCACATCTTAGCTTCCTTCAGTGACACTCATCATCTTTTTCTTAATATGGATAAAAAAAAAATCATAGCCTTTAACATCCATAAAAGGGAGGCAAGCAATGTGCTTCATGCTAATATAGGTGAGAGGGTTAATGTACCCTCTTCATATATATATTGGGGTCCTCTTCTTTAGAACATGATTTAGATTGACTCTAATGGACACTACATTGAGTAAGGGGTATGTGGCTCTTACCACCCTTGTAAATCAATGTTTTTAGCTTCACTTTCAAGACATTTGATCGAAGATCTAAATTTTCACTCATAGGTCACACCTACCCTCTTATATAGGTGTAAGGTTTGGGGACCATACCTTCGAGGAGTAGTAAGGAATATGATAGAATTAGTTCTTCTCACAATGTTATCCAAACATCTTCATGCCAAGAGATCAAGCCCTCATGCTATCATTGTTGTTAAATTTGGGACAACATCACTCATTGCTTTAGTGATCTTTTTCAAGTGGTGATGATAATAAGCAAGCTTAGAAAAATGCTCTAATCTTCTTAGATATCCATATCTTTCTTTCAAGTCCTCTATGGAGCAAGAATGATGTGGGATCAATTCATGATGGTAGGTTAGAACCTTTTCATTGTTTCACCTCATTGACTTTGATGTTGACATAATATTTTTTTGGTGGATGCTTCTACTCTCTCAAGGTTGAGATAAACAAGGATATTTATACTACAAATAAAAATCTACCTCCACTCCACATGGTCAGAGCCTAAAGAGCCACTTTCTTCCAAATTTTAGTAGTACTCAAAATTGTATCCTCAAACTAGTGATGGACTCATCCATCCCCCATGCTACATTAGTTACCATGTGGCTTGAGGGTCCCTCTCACCCAACTTAGAGTTTGCTCCCACCAATTTTTCATTGAGATAGATCACCATATTCCTTGAAATCTCTAAGGACCAATTTTTATTCAAATGATCTCCCTACTACTAGATCAAAGGATGATTATTTTTGTCTCTTCAAATATTCACTTTGAGATTCACTTAGTTCTCTCTAGGACTAGTGATGCTTATCCCTTTTCATTTGTGAGATCTTCGACCTTTCTCCATGACTTACTACTTACCACTTCTCCATATCCACATACACCAAGTTGATTACCTCTTACTTGTGTCCCTTTGACACAAGTAGGAAGAGATCCCATCGCCACCTTCTAAGCTCACATTATAGACCAATGAGGCATCATAGACTCAATGACTCTCATGGCTTCATGTCTAGTGCACATTCCTTTACAACCTTGAATGATAGAAATGCTTCTCTACATCAACACTACTCAACCAAAAAACTTCCTTCTTCTTGAACTTCTTCATTGTTCCCATGTTCTTTCTTATGTTGACCTTTTCTAATTATTTTTTCTTTTTAAAGTTCTTTTCTTCTCTTTTAAGTATTATTTGAGATGCACTTTAGCGAAATCCCCTTGTCATCTTTACATATTATATTTAAAACTATAAAGCATCTTCGACCAACTTTTACCTTTAATGGATATTATTAAATATACATCTTCGATCAACTGGTCTTCTCACACATTAACAATGTCCATGCAGCTTTTCATAACTATAAGAGCTATCATATTAATTTAGCAATACAGAGATTTGAATTGTTCATGTTGATGTCATAAAGTAGAAATTAAAGTAAGCATGGTTTAATGCACTCTAACGATTAATGGTTTAGTAGTTGATAAGATCCTCTTCCTCCTCATGATGCATTGAAGTATCTCTTGATAAGGTTGTGAATTTTGTATGTTTTCTGATGTCCTTCTTTTTTTAAATGATAGTTGTGATCTCTGTGTAAGGTGTCCTCTCTGTGTGAAAAAGAGAGGCTGAGAAGGAAACTTCACGTACACGTCGAAGACGATGGGATGGACACTTAAAAATCCAAGCACAAGACGCACAAAAGAGAAACTCTGTATATCTCAGAGGTGTCCTCTCCGTGTGGAAAGGAGAGGCTTAGAAGGAACTTCACGTACACATCGAAGACGATGGGATGGACGCTTAAAAACCCGAGTACAAGACGCACGAAAGAGCAAGAAAATTTCCTTAGAATTACTGTAGGATTGTTATAAAACGCCATATAGAAATTTGAATGACTGGCACTTGGAGGGGGTGTTCCATGACATTTGAAGCAGGGCTTTAGGGTTTAGTAGTACTACCCAGTAAAACGAACGCCAACTCTCACCCATGCAAAACTACTACAGCCCTGCACAAATGACGTTCAATGAGTAGATAGGTCGAATGATGTTTATACTCGATTGTTAGAAGCCGATCCTGCAGTCAACAAGGCAATGTGGCATGTATGTAGCTCACAAGCTCAAATTGTTTATCCAGGCACAGTCATCCACGCCAAGCTCTTCGACTATCTTTGCCCTCTTACTCGTACTCTAATTCATATTGGAAAGAAAAGAAACGGATTTCGAAGTACTTATTGTTATATCGATAAGGGTTGGAGTACATTGCCTTGTCAATCGTTCAGTACATACATTCTATGATTTCGCTTGTACTTCCTGGTTTCGAACTGTATACATACATATTCTAAGTTTCAAAATTTTGGAAGCACAAAAGTTGATATGTCCTCCGTTGTTTGGGAATCTCAAGCGTCCTACAAGCGGTACTGAGGATTCGATGTTGCTACGAGGGAAAAATTAAGTTTATAAATCGACTGTTGGAGGGTTGTTGTACGATTATATCAGGTTGCCCTGGAAAAGATGCAGGCCTCCACAATCAATTGGCACTATCTAGTATCAATGGAGCAATGCAAAGGTACACAATGAAAATGCTATTTGTAGAGCATTTTGTGATTTAACAGGAGGGATGTGTACTTTAATCAACATTTGTATTAGTAGGGAATGCCAATTCAAGGTTCACATCCGATTTGGAACCAAGAGCTATTTAATCAGTTTATTTTCTCCCAATTACCCTTTTCCTAACTTCTTGTAACTTTCTCACCTTCTCTCTCCCAACCCTACCATCTTTTCTGTTTACTATCTAATTGCATTTTTTCAATTATTTAAGTTCATAATCACCGTATATATCTCTTAAACAAGGGCATATATATAAAGTTTGAGGGATGAAGGACAAACAAGATTAAGGAGGATCCATCATGTTGATGATCATATATTTTCTTTGTCGTCTGTCATATAGGAGGGATAAGGTAAACGACCATTAATTATATTGTTACTTTGGCATTAATTATATAATCACTTTATAGACTTTCATAAGGCATTTGACATAGTTTCTTAGAACTTCTTAGTTGATAGGGTGTTGAGCTTCCATCATGGCGATCTCTCTTATGATGACACTTTATAATATCATTTCTAGCAAAGTATAGATGGGGACTCATGAGATAGGGTATGTCCAAAGTACTAGGAGTTAAACAAGGTTTCCCACCATCTCCTACACTTTTTGGACTTTATATTGATTAACTAGAGGAAATCATGAAAAAATCATTGGTTACCATGGATGCTTTCTTCTTTTCAAAGTCTTTATTTTCATTCTCTTACTTTCATATGGCATTATCCTCATGTCTAGCTTAGTGAGGGGTCTCCAAA
>JASDQU010109366.1:82432-92973 GCA_032191745.1 Picea mariana
CGCTTTTGACCTAGTTGTTAGACGTAAAGCGAGATGATGATGTATTCCTTGCTTCTGACCTAGTTGTTAGACGTAAAGCAAGATGATTCCTTGCTTCTGACCTCGTTGTTAGACATAAAGCAAGATGTGACTAACACTGAGCTACCAGCTTAACAGCTGTGACATTGAGCCAGTGTAGTACTATGATGTGCCAACCTAGTGCTATGATGAGGTATCATTTTTACTGATACATTTTGATGCAGATGATGATGGCATTCTTTCGAGAATGATGATGCTGTCGATGAAGAAAACTTTCGATGACTCGTAAATATGCTAGCCAATGTTTCAAGATGATATTGACGATACTGTCCTCCTGATACCACTGATGATGCAGACCTCTCTCGCCTAATGTTGTTGAAGAAGACCCTTCTTGTTAAGGGGGAGTGTTGAAATAATGTAACTGCGAAGAGTATTCTTATTATTATTGCTATTTTATTCATAGGATTAATCCCCATTGTGGATTAATCATGTCGGTAATTGTACTAGGACCAAATCCCCTTTTGCGGATTGGTCATCGGACAATTGTAATAGGCAGAATAAGAAGTCGACCCCAGCAGTTATTATTGAGACCCAGAATTAAATTAAAGGTGGGTTTACCCACCCAGAGTGAGAGGTTGGCCCTGCCAGAGAAGACCTTTCACACGTGCCAGTCTTGTATATATAGAGAGGCTAGCGCCTCACTTTATCACACAACAAACTTGCTCATTTTCTTAAGAAGCAACTGCAATTACCAGTTGGAGAGAGGAGAAGAAGAGTGGCACATCTTTTGGGGAGGACTATCTGTATTGGTTTGAGTTATCTCTTGAACATTGTATTGGCAATTTATGATTAGGAAGTTTTTGCTGGGTTTTCTTCCCCTAGAGGGTTTCCCAGGATAAATGTTGTGTCTCTTGTGAATGTGTATTTCTCGGTGATCTTGTTCTTATGATGCTCTTATCTATTGAAATGCAAAGAACTATAATAATGGCATAAACATTAACACTTCAAGCAATGTTATCCACCAAGTTTCACTAGGATGGACTTGCAGTTGAGCCGCCAAAGGTTAAACAACTACTTGTTCAAATTTCAGAGTTCAGAAGTCCTGATGACCATTATGGCCCTGTTTCAACTCTTAACACATTTCCATACCCTGCGGGGAATTGTAATAAAATGACTTAACTATGTGATTTTTCTAACAGGCTTAGCCACCCAAGACTTAGACACTGGTACTTTACTCTAGAGTGTTTTTTTTTACTTGCTAACTATATTTTGCTTTTTAGCGATCTATAATTTTCGAGGTTTTTCACTCAATATCTTCCAAAGTTGGAGTAATAGTCCTAGTGGATATGACTTGAGGTGTGTTTAAGTATAGAGTACTATGTACATAACCATGCTAAGCATTATCCTAGAGACTCATGGAAATGTGCTAAGTCCCCCTTAGGTTTTTTAAAGTTTTTCAGTTAATAAAAAATTTCCCGTAAAAGAGGTTATTTTAATTGTAATTTGTTTATGTATTAAAAAAGTGGTACTAGGAGGCATTTTATGCCTTGGGGGTACTCATTTTTGGACCTAGAGAACCCACTTTACCTAAGTACCTACTTTTGTGAGTAAAATTAGTGATTTTAATCACTAAAAAATTAATTTGTCTCACAAAATCAAAAAAGACATAAAAAATGAGGAAAAATCAGCAAAGCTAATTTTTGGGAAACATGTCTGGGACATGTTTTGAGTTGACTCAACCTCTCTTGGAGTTTACTAAGTCTTGTCAGAAAGTGAGAGGGTGTTAGGTGTGAGTTTAAGTGAGAGTTCTCTTGAATTAGGAGAGAGCTCCAAGAGGAGGTGCGCCCATCTCTTGGGTACGTGGCGCCCTCAAGAGGAAATGCGCTTACCTCTTGAGAGGTGGCGCCTTCCCCTCTCTCATTTGGATCACATGTCGCGAGATTGGATTTGGTGTGAGAGGTGGCAGCCCCACTCTCTACACTTGTCAAGGCTTTCCCCTCCAAGTGGTGTGCCCTCCCTCCTTGGGAAGTGTGCCCCACTCCCTATTTAATCAATCATTCACCCATTGTATTGCCTGGTCAGTGGGGATCTAGTTTAACTTAGGACAATCTCGAAAAGATTATGTTGTTTGGTTTGGAAAACCACCTAAAGGGAGTGTGTGAAGTCAAGCGGAATACCTTGGGCTTGTTCCCCTCCGTGTTGGACATCCGGCACCTTTAGTGAGTTTGTTGGTGAAACTATTGGGTTTTGAAAAACTCTTCGCAAATTTCCACTCTAAGGAATAGTCTCTTGAGAGGCCACATCCTAGATTAGATTGCTTTCTTACACTACAAATTTTACAAGCAATTTCATAATAATAATCACTCAACACTTAATCAACTCTAAAAATTTCAAAGACATCTCCACAGGGTACTCTACATACTCAACTTCTATATTTTAAGAAGTTATTTGCTTCAAGTATTCACTTTTGCAAAGCATTATCTTTATCTTGAAGTATTTTTTGCTTATGGTTATTTACTTGCTAGAATCTACATTTATCTAATTGTATCTTATGCAAGTATATTGTTGAGTTGAAGTATTTCTTTCATAAGCATTTTATGGTGAATGAATAATATATGCTGCTAGTCTAGATTTTATCTTGTGTATTGTCTTTTGCAATAAACTCCTAGAATATTAAATTGCTTAGATTTAGATTTGAGCCTTAGTTTTTTTCTTTAGGGACTACCCTCCTTGGCTTCACTAGGAGTTTCCCTAGACGGAGGAGTTGAGGATCAGGTGATAGCACCTTGACTCGAGACTTGCCCCCAAGGACACACCAAGTGGATTGAAGATTTCTTCCACATCACCCAGGTGTGTATAAAGGCGACAACAGGAACCATGTTCTTCAACTTTGAAGATGCATCTAACCAAGGTAAATAATGTTAAAATTATTTGTTATTTGATAAATTTAGTTATCTTAGAGGTAGGAGTAGAAAATATCATGCAAGTTGTCACCCACAAGGCAGCGAACGATCTTTTTGCTGGAAGAATGTTTATGGAGAAATACCCCACTATATTCCAGCCCCCATGCACCACCCACTATATAAACCTCAATTAAGAGGATATTGGCAAACATTTTGATGCCCAAAAACTTTTAGATAAGGATAAGTCCTTTACCAAATATATTTACAATCATAGCAGGGTACATACATGATGAGGCTTTGAGGATGTTTGTGGACTATGAGTGGACAGAATCCATATATACAAATACCACAAAGGGTGTTCACATTGCAAATCTTCTATATAATAAGGATTTTTGGAGGGATGTTGAGGAAGTGGTCACATTTTTTGAGCCACTTTAAGAGTCCTACAAATGGTGGATAGTGCAAAATGCAATGGGTTATCTCTATAAGGATATGGATAGGACAAAGGAGGTGATTAAAATCACCTTTGGAGGTGATGAGATCAAATACATGCCACTCTAAGAAAACATTGACAATATGGTCAAATTAGCTCCATATCCATTTACAAACCACTAGGTACTATCTAAACCCAAAATTCCAACCTAAGCAAAGCTTCTATGCAAATGTAGAGGTCACAAGGGGCATATTAAACTATGTTGAGCGGTATTTAGGGCATGGTAATGTTACTCATAGGAGATTTCTTGTCCAACTTCGGGAATTCAACGCCACAAACATATTGTTTCCATTAGCAGTGCAGTCAAAGCAAGAAAGAATATGTTAACAAGTACTCCCATGTAATACCCAATAAAAAAAATCTTAGGTTTTTCTTTCTTTACAATGAACTTGGGTATATATATATATATATATATAAATATATATATATATATATATATATATATATATATATATATATAGTCCTTACATCTAGATATTAGCTTAAAATTTCTTAATTTCATTTTAATCTTGAATTCCAATTTATTAATTTTAAAATAAATAGACGATTGTAATGCTATGCATGTGTATGTACTATACAATGCATATGGTGGGAGCACTTTGGCGAAGGCACTCCTAAGGTTCAAAGATTCGTGATTCGAATCTTCAGTAACTTGCTTTGTTGTTGTTAGAGAAATCAAAGTCTCATTGAGCATATACACTCCAAAAGACATCACTAGTTGACCCAAAGATGTCTAAATGATTTGGTGTTTAAGAATTGTAATCTCAATTTTGAATGAAGCAATTGAAAGGTTTAAATCTCATTACCAAATTGCTAACTTAGTACAATTTAATTTTTTTCATTTAAACTTTCAAAGTTCAAACTCAAATTGTATCTACATTTTAAACTGATATCAAAACCATTTCCTTTAACACTTCAAGAAGCACCGATTTTACGACCCTTGAGATAGAAGATGTTGATCCAACATCAAATTTGATCATTGAGCATGGTGATGGCTATGATGCCCATGAGTCATTATTTCAAAGAAGGAAATGATGTAGTTGGAGCAACCATTTGAGGCAAGGGAAGGGACATGGCCTTCTACTAGTCATCAATCCCGATATTTTTTTTTTGAAGGAAAGCCTCATCAGGAAACCCAAAGGATGTTTCCCCACATTCATGGATGGCATCCGTAGTAAATTAGTTGACATAGACTAGCCTCACCCAAGGGATTCAAATTGGGCACTTGTCAATATGGAACTATCCAAATGCCTAACAACATGTATGCATGTATATATGCAAGAGTCAATTAAGAGTAAGTCAAAGTGGTTATGAGCAAAAGTTGTTACCCTCCCCACCCAGGTTCAAATCCCATTTTGTGATATGTTTGATCTTAGTGAGTTGATTGTTGATGAGCTATATATGACCTATTCATGAGTTGTTCACCTGGCCTTGTGCTCTGAAGAATCTAGAGTTTACTTTGGGTACCATCCTCAGAATGAGGGGAAGTGTCCGGTGGGTTTTCCCTGAGGTATGTTACCTGGAAAGAAAAAAATGTCAAAGGCCTAAAATTAAATAGTCTCTGAGTAGGAGCCATAAATAAAAGGATGAGAAGACTGTAACACCCAGAGTGTACCCTACATTTTTTCACGATATATGACCACTCCAATGTGCCCAAAGCGTGATGATTTCCTTGTATGCGGCCATCATGGGATTACTTGATGTACAAGTGTTAGTTAGAGGTTACCCAAATCCTCTCAGGTGGACGATCATGGCATGTTCTTTTAGTCGGGAATTTATGTCCTAGGTAGTATGCGAGCATTCTAAGGTGGATCTACTAGGATACATGATCTACAAGGCCCTAAATTTTCACATATTCTTTTGCTATGTAAAAGGCGATTGCACTTTGTAAGAGTTCTCACACCCATGGTTTAGCACACTTTACCCACATGGACCCTCTCTTTCTTATGTATGTACCACATTTTGGCCATCGGAGATGACTCTGCACCTAATCATCTAGTGTCACATTTCTCAAGGCAGTTTCACGTCTTTTGAGCCATTGGTCACACTCTCTGAGGCATGAACAGGTTGTTTTCCTCCACATGGACCTCCTCTACACTTGCCGAATGCTAGAACGCCCCCCTCCTTTAGCACCTTTTTAAAGCATTTTCTTGGGGCACTTTATGATAGTTGTGGGGTTTATTTTGAGATACTTGGACGATGTGGAGGTCATTTAAGTGACTTTGCACTTGAATATGATGACATGACACTCATCCCTTGCTATGTGGAGGGGATTTTGATCACAGTTTTGATTACTTGTTGAACAATTGGAAGAATTCATCCACTTAGAAGGGTTTTATTTGACTTGGGGTAAGGTTGTCTCATTGCTTGAAGGAGGACGTTGAAGCTAGGTTGGCCAAGGATCCTTCCTTGCCATATTTGTTAGGCCTCCCAAAGTCACTTTTGATGGAACATTGTACCATTTGAGCATCCTTTGGGTACATTTTAAGGAGGCCATCCCCTTTTATGAGGGTTTCTAGCATGTAAAGCATCATTTAATTGTAATTTGACTTAGTATCCAAATTGTGTGGATGACAAGTCACTTATTTTATTTCCTTATGCTTATTTTAGGGAATAAATAATGGGAAGGAGTTGTGAGCCTCATCTATAAATAAAGGCACTCCTCTCATTCCAAATTGTTGTGAATTTTTGGAGATCATTATTAGAGCCATTTAATAAAAGATCTCTACTTGGTGTTTTCTTGGTGTCAATTCTTGGAGCTCTATCTTTCTTGGTTATTCTTCTTGGTATTTTTAAAGGCTATTGTGAAATGATTCAAGATTCTACATAAACTAGCAAGATCAATCCATTGAGGAGTTATCAACAACTTGAAGGGAGGACGTCTAGGGTTTGTATCTCATCCTTCTTCCCTAAAACGATTTGGTAAGTGCTTATCCCTTGTCTTGATTAGTTCTATACTCCTTGGGAAGGGTTTTAAGTATTTTTTTCAAGTCTTTTGTTGATCTTTTTGGTGAACGCTATTCCCTTGGGGAAACCCTTCTTGTAGGGCCTTGGTTTTCATGGTTTGTCTTGATTTGATAAGAGACTACTAGCCTTGTGGCCCATCATTTGGAGATTTTTGGTGAAACTCTAGGGGGATTCACCATCTATTTTTGCAAGTTTGAGTTAATTTCATTGTTATTATTCATTTGTACTTGCAATTAATCATTGTTGGATTGTTTTTGCATAGTTTATTCATTTCCCAAGATAAAGTACCCAAGGATTATCATTCTTAGTGTTTTTAGGCACTCTTGGGGTGCTTTTCCTCACCCAAAATCTGCATTTTCTGCATTTTTTATCATAAATCAGATTCTATAATTGTTGGACAGCAGCAAGCTAGTCCATTTTACAGCATGCAATCAAGGTATAACTCAGGTATATCATTCATTCTTGATTTGTGCAAAAATATCTCTCCTGTGCGGTAAAAGGTACTTATTTTTTCATTTACAAAGTGATATCGTAGTGCTTGTTTATTTTATACTGTAGCATATTTATTTCAGATCTCAGCACTTTTATAATTAACTCTTAACCCTCATTACATCATAGTAGTTGTTTTCCTAATACTTGGTTGAATATTCTTCAGGCATTTCGCAACTTTGGCACTGGTCTATCTAATGTGTATTGAGGTGTCTAGTTGGAAGGGACTTGTGCTATACAAGTTGTTTTTAAGAATTGTGATACCCCCCGTGGCTTCAAGGAGCTGGCCTAAAGTGAAGGGGAGATTGTGCTAAGGTAACAGTGTTGCTTATCCCCAATAGAATCCTTACAAAGGTTGCTAGTTTGGACGGTAACAAAGACCATATGGCAAAAGACAAATAATTATTAATAAGGATGAATGATATAAGATTGATGAATAGGCGAATAAGAACATTGTCTTAGTGTCTCAAATGAACATGACTTTGTTGTAGGATGTGACCCTACTTACATAATGATTAAGTTTAACTATTATTTATTAGTTACCTTACATCCCCTCCTATTTAGGAAGGCTTCATCCTTGAAGCAAGAACAAGGACTGACGTCAGAGTTCAAAGAAATTCTACAAGTCAACAACACATTATATTCTTCACCTAGTACATAGAGGCATCCTTCAACTATGAAGGTTGGCAAATAGATCACTTTAACAATCAGAAGAATATCGTACATGCAACATGGATTCAAGAAATAACGAATAAAGAATTATGTAACAATAGAGATGCAATACAAATCTCAATCCTAATATTTTGTTGGCTAAAACAGGTTGCAAAGCTAAAGAATTATCACCAAACAAAAACAAGTAGAGTATTCTACATCATCACCTAAAATATTATGTTGCTATTGAAAGTAAAGATTAATGAAGAATCGAAATGATCCACCTTATGACAAAGATTAATGAAGAATCCACGAAATGACTCACCCTGTGATGATATTGATTGAACCACCGAGAATGATACAACAAAGAAAGGAAAGAAAAAACACAACATTCATAAAAAGCACGTAAAGGTAGAGATAAATAAGACCAAATCACAAAAAAATATAATCTATAAATGACAAGTTAGACACTCTAGGAAAGGCAGTCAAAATTAAGCGGCGAGAAGAAAAAATGAAATCCCTACAAACTGAACAGATGATAGGGGATGTGTTATGTTAAAGACTTATATGGGGTCTTGATATAAAACACGGAGACATTGAATTGGTGACAACGACTAAGAAGAAGGCCAACTATTCCCAGAAAGTTTCCAAAGACAAAATTACAAATTTAACATTCACGAATGATCGGAGTTGGGCTCATCCAATGAATTAGATTAAGAAAAAATACAGAAGATAAGAGAAGATTGCAAAATAATGCAAGGGCCGCTGATGCTTTGGAAGTAAAGGATAGCTTACAAGGAAAATTGATGGCCCTGGAATATGAGATTTACTAGATTAAGAAGAGATCCAAAGCCCTTGGATTAACAATAGGCAAATCTAGCACCAGAACTTGAAGAAGAGTAAAATATGTATTAACTCACCGCACATAGTAAAACTGGTGGCTGGTGAAAGTCAAAAGGTAAAAATTGCAAACAGGATGAGGAAAGTGGTAGCAAGAGAGCCTTCCAAGCTGCCCTAATTAATAAAGCAATGAGCACTCTGAGTTCAGCAAGAAACTGCTACAAACCGTTAACAGTATTGTTATGAAGCTCATTGATGAATGCGAAAGCCAGATTGTTACCTAGTACGATGGAAACAAATTTCGGCATATCCCTTTATAGTCTATCAAGGTCAGAACCAGTTTTGGAGTGGCATGAGGCAACCAATTTAGCCACAATCAAACCCTATTTTCAAGGAGGCATTTTGTGTTATTTCAGGTTAAGAAGGCTGTGGCGAATTTTCAAAGCAGTGACTTGCTTCCAATTTGACCCAGGGAAGTTGAAGCTGGTCTCAAAGAAAATGGCTGAACCAGTTCTATGCCCTAATTGCTTTTAAGCCATAATCCAGCTAATGCATAATAATAAAGATCGGGAAGCATCAGAGTTCAAGACTATTCTGATTGAGTAACAGAAAAGGCTCTGAATCTAGATGGCATTGTTACCAGAATGTGGAATTTACCCAACATTGGAGACGATTTCCTTTGACAGAAAGGGCACATATCAAAACATGTTTAAAAGCCCTAGAACACTAGAGCAATTCTAAGCCCTTTGGGCCCCAGTTTTAAAGAATTTCTAGCTCAAATAATCTCCCAGCACAGTAATATTTTAAATAATTCATATGAAATTTTCTAAGCCCTTTGGGCCCCAGTTTTAAAGAATTCCTGGCTCAAATGATCTCCCAGCACAGTAATATTTTAATTAATCCATATGAAATTTCAGTCTCCATAAGTTTCTAGGGATTACCTTATGGAAAATTGGTAAAGTCATTGATATTGGTTAAAGTGGATTTGCACAGCATTAATGCAGAGCTGGATTTGTAGCTTCCAGAGAAAATATTAATAAAAAAAATAAAATTCACCATAATTTATTCAAAAATCTCAGCTGGGAGGATTTCACTAGCGCAGAAAGAAATGTGAGAATCCAAGACTGTGAATGAATTTATGAAAGAATCCAAAATACCCTTAATTTGAATCTAACTTACAGAATCACTTCGCGACTGAGCCTTGCCACGGGTGGTACTGCTTGCAGGTTTCAGCATCGCAACACAACCTCGACGAAAAGCGCGCGAATTGAAGGTAATCGGATTTTCCTCAATATTTGCTGAGATATCCCGAGATCTTTAGCTACTAAATGCGGTCCTATATTATATTTAGACTACATAACAAAGCCGGCTACGCACGGAGGAGTTACTTCGTGAAGGGAGATCGTCGGCTCTTTTAAACTTTGTTACCGTTTGATTTTTAAATTTTTAAAGAGTCGAATTTAGGTTGTGCTCCGATAATGTGGTTGTACTTGCATATGTTGTTAAAGAAGAAAGACAACGCTCCCACGCTCCAGGCTCCATTTCCGGAGTGTTTTGAATTAGTGCTCCCACGCTCCGAACTCCATTTCCGGATTGTTTTGAATTAGTGCTTGCACCTGCGCGGGTCTGATCTCATTCCAACCAAACAACGGGGTTATTTGTCATTATTGGCAACCAAAAAAAAAAATAGATGTTGAGTGAGGGTAATATTTGGCTAGCTTTAGTTAAGTTGTGGGTTTCGTTTGCTAGGGGATTTGAATTCAATATCCTTACTGTGTGTTTAGTCGAGAGGAGACACCCAAAAATCCAGCTATGTTAAGGGTTGGTGCGGCCCAGGCCAGGTGCGATGACTAAGGGTTGGTGCGGCCCAAACCAGGGGTGATGCTCCTAGGTTGTGGTTTCTTAACCAATGATTGAATTGTTGGTCTCACAAGTGACGAGCATTCCTAACAAAAAAATTAAACCACACACAAGCTAAGACAACCCATAAGGTATCTAAAGAAAGAAGAAAGAAAGAAAGTATTTTTAACGTCCACGAGGCTAAAAATAGCCTATGGGACAGATTGTTTTTCCATCTGGCTTTTGCATTCGGCCCTTTTCCTGTGAAGTTTTACAATAATCGCTCCCAGCTTCTCAACAAACTCTTCGCTGAATAGATTTTCCCAGGAATTAGCTGCCAG
>JASDQU010109366.1:103859-130258 GCA_032191745.1 Picea mariana
GGCATTCATAAGGCAAGAAGTCTCAAAAGTCCATACATAATCAGATTAACAGTGCTTCGTTAAAACTTTACAACCGGGAGCTCTGCTCAACCATCCATCCTTTACAAATTACAAAGACTGAGTTTATATACTCAGAGAAAATTGCCTAACAGAGGCGCGGGTGACCATCTGAAGCTTGGTGTCCCTTCAGCCAAAATCGGACGGGCTTTCTCTGTCAGACGCCTCTTTAACTGCGCATGGCTCCTGCAGGGGGAGTAGCTGGGCCAGTGAATGCTGAGCTAGCGTGTGCAGGCCTCCTCCGGCTAGTCGAGAACTCAGCATGGCTTCTCTGGAAAAATGGGTACATAGGACCCTCTCGAGCAGACCATTCGCCAGGCCTCCATACTTCGCACTTAATGACTGAGGAGAATTTTCAACTACCCCTCCTTACCTTCATTTACTCCGAGCGAGAAACAGTATTGAGGTCTAGCTGAACTGGCATCTGGAGAACACAGTGATCCCTTCTGCAGCCAAACCCGACGCTTCGGCCCTTTGTGCAGTTCTTTCTATCACCCCCCAAGTGACCACGGGCTGTGACCCTGTACCTATCTTCAAAGGCGCTTTCGTCGTTTCACGACTCGCGGCTGGGAGGAGTTAATCCTTCAGCTTCAAAGTTACGATGGGCGAGAAGGCGAGGAGCCCCAATCGCGCGCCAGGTGTCCGCTTCAGATGGACGGCTGAGATCTTCTCGGCAAAGCTGTGGGCCCAGGCTCTGGACGCCTTCGGCACTTCGCGACTCGCGGCTGGGAGGAGTTAATCCTTCAGCTTCAAGGTTGCGAGGGGCGAGGAGGCGAGGAGCCTAATCGCGCACCACGTGTCCCTCAGAGATCTGACGGCTCTTACTTCTCCCGATACCTTTGTGGGCCCGGGTCCGAATGCTCTCGGCGCTTCGCGTCTCGCGGCTGGAAGGAGCTAGTTCTTCTTCTTTAAAGTTGCGAGAGGCGAGGAGGCGATGGAGCCTAATCGCACACCACGTGTCCCTAAGAGATCTGACGGCTCTTACTTCTCCCGATACCTTTGTGGGCCCGGGTCCGAATGCTCTCGGCACCTCGCGTCTCGCGGTTGGAAGGCGCTAGTTCTTCTTCTTTAAAGTTGCGAGAGGCGAGGAGGCGATGGAGCCCAATCGCGCACCACGTGTCCCTCAGAGATCTGACGGCTCTTACTTCTCCCGATACCTTTGTGGGCCTGGGTCCGAATGCTCTCGGCGCTTCACGTCTCGCGGCTGGGGGGAGCTAGTTCTTCTTCTTTAAAGTTGCGAGAGGCGAGGAGGTGATGGAGCCCAATCGCGCACCACGTGTCTGCTTCAGATGGACGGCTGAGATCTTCTCGGCAATGCTGTGGGCCCAAGCCCTGGATGCCCTCAGCACTTCGCGTGTTCTCCACGAAGACTTCTGACCATTCACCTCTTTGAAAACTTCTGCGCTATACTTGGCGTGACTCGGCCAACTCCGAGATCCCGATAATCGTTGATCTGCTTCATGGATAGATCTCGGCTGCCGATGGCAAAACTTCGCCCGCTCGCTTGACTTGCTACTTGGAAAAAACATGGATTCTCCCGTGCTGCGCTTAAGCATTTCGTGCAACTTGCAGACCCGAACGCTCTCGAACCCATGACAAGAATTATTGCTAACATAGGCTCCATGGGGGATAGAGTCGTCCCTGTGATGCTCTAAGAACTCAATCCGCAGCTTCAGTGCCTTGCTGTTGGGCTATGGAGTCACTTATTAGGCCGAAAACATACAAAAAGAAACTAAACGAAGAACCTAAAAGACAATATTTACAAACAGAGGAGCCGTCTAAGGCTCAAATCAAATATTTTTTTCAGAAAATGCCCATTCATTGGGCTGTTGAAAACCTCTTCACCCTCCAGATCCTGCAACCCATATGTGTTGTTGGAGAAAATCTCAGAAATTTTAAAGGGGCTGATCCAGAGGGCGTCGAACTTGCTGTGCTTGCCTTTATCCTGTCTGGGTGCGTCCCACTTGAATACCAAATCCCCGATCTCGAACTCCTTTTTCTTGACTTTTTTGTCAAAAGCCTGCTTGATCTTCTGCTGATGACTATAAGCCGCGTCTCTCACTTGCTCTCTGATCTGCTGCACTTCCACCATCTGATGAATTCTTCTGATCATATGATCTGGTTCTCCCTCGTAGTCTTGAAAGAACTTCGCCACAGGTAAGGCGAGCTGAGTAGGGAAAACCGCCTCTGCTCCATAGACTAGTTGAAACGACGAAGTGCCCAGAGACTTCTTCGTTGTGACACGATCGGCCCACAGAGCAAACTTCAACTTTGAATCCCAGGCTCTTTTGTTATCCTCTAACAATCTTTTGATGATCTTTATCAGGCTTTTGTTTGAGGATTCCGCTAAACCATTGCCCTGGGGATAGTAGGGGGTGGAGTGAATTAGCGAGATCTGGAACTGCTCGCAGAACTTAATCAGAGGTTCATATTTGAAAGAAGCAGCATTATCGGTGACGATTCTGCTGGGACAGCCAAATCGGGCTATGATATCCTCTAGGAAGTTGATAATTACTGTGTGATGCGCTTCTGGTGGGGACAGCTTCTATCCACTTGGTGAAATAATCTGTTGCAGTCAGGATCCATCTGTGCTGACCACTTGAGGGAGGATGAATCTCTCTGATGAAGTCCAACCCCCACTGCTGAAAAGGTGCCGAAGCTACTATGGGTTTCAATGGCAGCGATTTGAGCTGTTGCTTTCCTGAGAACTTTTGACATTTGGTGCAGGCTCTGATCTCCCTACAAACATCGGGGAACAAAGTGGGCCAATAATACCCAGCTCGGAGTATCTTGTGAGCCGTGGTCTTCCAAAAATGATGACCTCCACAAAGGCCGCTATGAAAATCAAACATAACCTTCTGGGCCTCCTGTGGGTCCAGGCATCTCAGAAATACCCTTAGAGGGTCTTCCAGTACAAGGTTTGGTCAATGAGACAATACCTGACCGCCTTGAGCTTTAGAACCCTTGCTTTGCTTTTTCCCATTCCATCTGGGGGTTTCAATTCTTGCAAAAAATACAAGATATCCTTGTACCAGGAGCATGATGCTAGGGACAAGGCACCTTGAAAATTCTTGTTGGATGACTTAGTTTTCTTATTGATGAAGCTAATCCCTAAGGCTTTGTAATTAGATTCAGCCAGCAACCTGGCCAAACCCTGCCCCTTTATGAACTTGGTGGGCTTGATTTCTAGATCAAACTCTAGGATCTTGGCGATCCACTTACCTCTTCTTCCGTCTATGTCCGGCTGTATAAGGATGTCCTTCACAGAGGCTGAAGGAACATATGCAGTGATCTTTGAGTGCAAGACATAGACTCTGAAAGCTTTGAGAGCTTTCACCAGGGCATAAGCCTGCTTCTCCATGATCTCGTACCGGAGTTCTGCATCTTGCAATGCCTTGCTGTAGAAGGCAATAGGTTGCTCTCGTCCTTGATCATTTTTCTGCAACAAGACTGCTGCTACTGTATCATAGGAAGCAAAAGAAAAAATCAGGAAATCTTTGGAATAATCAGGACTGATCAGCACAGGCGCCTCAGTCAATGCCTTCTTTATTTGAATAAAAGATTCCCTGGGTTCAGCAGTCCACTTTACTTCATTTCCATTCCTGAGCATGGCTGTGATATGTTTCACTAATTCAGCAAAATTTGAGACGAATCTCCTCAGAAAATTTATCTTTCCCAAAAAGGCCTGAACTTCCTTCTTAGATCTGGGAAATGACAGGGTCTGAATTGCCTCTACTCTACTAGGATCAATTCTCACTCCCTCTGCTGATACTATGTGGCCTAATAACTTCCCCTCCTTCATAGCAAACAAAGACTTCTTGGGGTTTAAAGATAGGCCAAACCTTCGACACTTCAGAAAAACCTTTCTCAAGTGGCAGCAGTGCTCCTTGTCTGTCCTGGAGAAGACCGTGATGTCATCTAGATAAATCACCACGAACTGGTCTTTCTCCCCGATGAAGGCTATGTCCATGGCTCGTTGAAATGTCGCTCCTGCATTCATTAGTCCGAAAGGCATTTTGGCGTACATGAATGTGCCCCAAGGAGTGGTGAAGGCTGTTTTTTCTTTGTTCTCAGGCATGATTGATATCTGATTATACCCCGAAAACCCATCAATCATGGATATCCTAGATGCACCAGTCACCTTTTGCAATATGTGTTCCATGTTGGGCAGAGGATAATTGTCTTTCCTTGAGATTTTGTTCAGGTCCTGAAATCAACACAGAGTCTAATTTCTCCACTTTTCTTCCTTACAGGGACCAAGTTGGCCACCCAATCGGAGTATCTCAAGGGGACAATAATTTGGGCGTCTAGCAGCTTCTTCACTTCTTTCTCCATGACAGGTAGCAACATGGGATTTATCTGCCTTAGCTTCTGCTTGAATGGCTTAGCCTCTTCTTTCAGTGGGATCTTGTGCTCAATGACCGATGTGTCATACGTCTTGAGATCTTCGTAGGTCCATGCAAACACATCAACGAACTCTCTCAGCAACTCAGTATATTCATCCCTCTGCTCCTTGGTCAAACTCCTTGACAGCTTGACAAACTTAGGCTCCTCTGGTGTGCTGATGTTGCACTCAGCTATAGCATCATCACCTGAAACTCTCCCCTTTACTGCCCCTCGGAATGTGATTGCTAGGTAGCTGAATAATGTCATGCTTTGCTATTCTACTCAGCAACTCACCCCCATCAAACCCTTCCTCAGAGACAGAATCTTGATCGATATGCAGCTCTGAAAACTCTTCGATAGTCTCCAAGAATTTCTTGATTTCGAGATCATCCTCGAATACCTTCCAATGTTTGACGTTGTCAGGTATGGAGGGCCTGTATTTCACTTCCACATCATACCTCAGTTTGGGCGGCAAGGGTACCTTGAAAATGCTTGCTGATGTATCCAAGGAATTTGCCACTGTGTTTTCTTCTCTTGGGATGAAAGAAATGTTGAATGCTGAGAAGAAACTGTCAACTAGGTCCCACACCTCATTTCTGTAGCTTCTGAGTCGAGGATGCTTAGCCTGATAAGCGTTTCTGATCTGCTGGACCACCAACTCTGTATCACCAAACACTGCTACCTCCTGAATTCCCATTTCCCTTGCGGCTCTTAACCCTAGGACAAGAGCCTCATACTCTGCCACATTGTTGGTAGCTTCAAATTCTAATTTGTATGACAGAGATATGGTCTCCTGAGCAGGTGACATAAAAACCACTCCAGCTCCAGCGCCTTCTCGGGAACAGGCTCCATCAAAAAACATTTTCCAGATCGGGGTGATGGAGAGAGGAACTTCAGGGGAAACAGTGGGCTGCTTTCTGAGTTTCAGAGGAGGCTCGGGGGAATGGGTGAGCTGTAGTAAACTGGAGCCTAAATCAGTGTCCAAGGCAAAGATGGGATGATTGATAGGGTTGGCTTCATCACTGATTATGTAGGTCAGCTGGGCTTCCCTATATAGTCTTCTATGTTCTCCTCCTAACACTGGGATAGTAGCATACGTGAGGTCCATCTGCAAGGTTTCCCCCAGTCTTTTTATCCAAGATCTTGATAATAGCATACCGAACTTGGGGGGGACATCAGCTACTACGATATCCATGACCACACTTTTCATGGGCAGTTGAAACAAGGTGACAACCAGGTCTTTAATAACTCCAAGACACTGAACTCTCCTGGAGTCAAAGGAATAGAGGTCATGATAGGCTCGGGTGACTTCTAGTCCTAACTCTTCCATGACAGTTTTGGGCATGAGGTTGTGAGAAGCCCCTGAGTCCATCAAGCAGTTGTGTAGTACCTTGTCATGTATGTTCAGGGATGTGTAGAAGGGAGGGGATGAATCATCTCTATCTTCTACCATGGGACCTAGGACAACTGCTGGCTTTTCGTCTTGGAGGTTTATGGAGTCTGTGGGAAGGCATGAGGCTTCAGACTGTAAAAGCTCATATAAGCGTTTTTTAAAATCTCCATGTTTAATCAGCTCGGTGAGGGGCACAGGGATTCTGATCCTTTGAATTTCATGCTCAAAATTAAAAGAAGATGCAATCTTTGGAATCTCTCTTATTTCAGGGGCATGATTGTGGACGATGGGAGAGAGGGGTTGAGCCTTCTTACCTCTG
Organism: Picea mariana; assembly: GCA_032191745.1. Classification (NCBI taxonomy): domain Eukaryota; kingdom Viridiplantae; phylum Streptophyta; class Pinopsida; order Pinales; family Pinaceae; genus Picea; species Picea mariana. The sequence goes on from JASDQU010109366.1 coordinate 110,015, forward strand.
TGACTGTCTGCAGATTCATAAGCAGGCTTCTCTGTTCCAGTGAGCTGCTCAGGGGCATTGGGTACTACTACCTTCTTCTGGGACCTCAGGTCATACCTGCCTTGGCGGCTACTAGTCTTGTCTCCCTTGCTCAGCTCATTTAGCTGACTGTCCATGAGGGACTCCTCGTATGCTCATTGAGTGAGATGAGGAAAAGGAGGAGTGTCTCCGACGCAGTGGATTTCAGGATCAGACTCATCTGATTCCCCTTTTTCCCCCTCCGCCACAAAATTGTTTTGGAAAGGGGCCTGAATTTTCTGGTCTTCTCTGTCTCTTCCCTTCTCCCTTTGCACATTCGTGGGAGTAAAATTGTTTGGCCTCCTGAAACCTCCTCCCTTCTCAGTGTTTTGGGGGCCTTTGTATGCTTGCCTCCCTTCTACCCTCATTTTCTCCATCTCTGCAGACAGAGACTTCACCATCTTGGTCAGTTCGTCTACTTGAGGGTGGGGCACCGATGGGTCGGAAGTTGAGGCTTCCAATCTTCCCTTTCTCCTGTCTGCATCGGCCTTGCTCCTCAGTCTGTCAGCTGCTAATACATTAGATTCCACTTCTATGGCCGCATCTTGCATTTGAGCCAAGGAGGTGGCTCTTCTTTCTCTCAATAACAGGCAGAAATCGGGGCCAAACGCACTAGCATAGGAAATTTTGGCAGAGGCTTCTGAAGGCTTTATCTCGGCAGGGATTTTATTATACATCTTATTGAATCTTTTGGAGAAGTCAGAGACAGACTCTCCATCCATCTTCTTCAAAGACCCGAACTCTGTCATGTAATACATGAAATCCTTCCTATCTCCCCACTGCCTCAGGAAAGCACTATCCAGAGCTTCAATCCCAGCAATAGATCCTAGAGCCAATCCTCTAAACCACTTCCTCACTTCACCATCCAGGCTCTGGACGAAGACTCTCATCCAGACATCTTCATTTTCAATGTTGAGGTTGTTTGCATAACTGTAGAAAGCAGCCAGGTGCTCTTCGACAGTTATGTCTCCTTCCCCAATGAACTTGGGCATGTATTTCAAGTAATCCCCAGCAGGAAGAGGATTCACAGGATGAGGTAGGATTAAGAGAGCATATCTGGCAGCGACTATGGCGTCCATTCTATTCGGAGGGGGATTAGCACCAACCATAGGAATATTAGGTGGAGGAGAGCTTGGAGGAGAAGGAGTTTGCGAAGGGGCTACTGGGAATGAGTCCCAAAGTGGAGTGGGAAACAAGAGAGGATTGGAGGAAAAGGCTAACGAGCTCAAGTCAGCAGGTGCTCCTCTTTGTGCAGGAGTGGGGAAATCTTCTATGATCCTGGGTCTTCGCCAGGGTACAACTTCAAGGGAGAGGGGAGTGACAAGGTCTTGACCCTCCGGTCCCAAACCGGGAGAGGAAAACTCAGCAGGAACACTCCCGAAATTTAGGAAACCAGAAGCTTCAGAAAACGGTCTGCTAGGAAGCTGAGGAGAAGAAAATGGAGTTTCTACAGAAGGAGATAACGGATTACCTGGTTCAGCGGTGGAAGTTTCTCCTTCAGAGGCCTTTCCTTTTCTGTAAATCACCTCCGGATCAGCTACAGGTGTAGCTAGGGGCAGCTGTGGATGTGACTGCGTATGTCTGCCTCTGGAAGCCACAACTAAAGCAGCGGGTTCGCTCCAGTGGAGTCGTCACAATGGAGTCGCCAGGTGCACAGTAGCAATCTTCAAAGGCTCTGAAACCTGATGCACCTTCAAAATCAGAGGCTCAATGTTGTTCAATCCCGGGGAAAATTTTCAACTTCGTCCCCGACAACGGCGCCAGAAATGTTAGCGTCGGAAGTCACTCCTGGATTGCTTGCAGGAGCAGAGCCCGACACCCATCAGTTTAATGTCACGATTTGTTTTTAATAGGTGATCAGATGGAGATAATGGCTCGAGGAGGTATCACTCTAATTCAGGGACTGAATCTGGTACGTAAAGAACAAAGGAGGTCTGGAATCCTAACTTCAGCCAGCGAGTTGATTAAGGGTGAATAGGTGGAAGACTTGATAAGAAGGGTGAACAAACGGCTTTGGGCAACAGGCTTACAGCAGTTTGTAGAAGAAAGACTCTGAATGCAAGATCCTCTTGGTTCAGGGTCTCAAGAAACTGAAAGGGGACTTGACTGGATCTGCCAATTCCAAGTCGCTCAGCGCTGGGAAATCACAATAACCAATTAGAGACAGAGCAACTATTACAGTGATCCATTACAACATCATCCTATAATAGCTACAGCTCGACTGGATCCTCCAATTCCGAGTTGCTCTAACATAGTGTAAACAAAGGCATGAAAGAAACTGGCATTCATAAGGCAAGAAGTCTCAAAAGTCCATACATAATCAGATTAACAGTGCTTCGTTAAAACTTTACAACCGGGAGCTCTGCTCAACCATCCATCCTTTACAAATTACAAAGACTGAGTTTATATACTCAGAGAAAATTGCCTAACAGAGGCGCGGGTGACCATCTGAAGCTTGGTGTCCCTTCAGCCAAAATCGGACGGGCTTTCTCTGTCAGACGCCTCTTTAACTGCGCATGGCTCCTGCAGGGGGAGTAGCTGGGCCAGTGAATGCTGAGCTAGCGTGTGCAGGCCTCCTCCGGCTAGTCGAGAACTCAGCATGGCTTCTCTGGAAAAATGGGTACATAGGACCCTCTCGAGCAGACCATTCGCCAGGCCTCCATACTTCGCACTTAATGACTGAGGAGAATTTTCAACTACCCCTCCTTACCTTCATTTACTCCGAGCGAGAAACAGTATTGAGGTCTAGCTGAACTGGCATCTGGAGAACACAGTGATCCCTTCTGCAGCCAAACCCGACGCTTCGGCCCTTTGTGCAGTTCTTTCTATCACCCCCCAAGTGACCACGGGCTGTGACCCTGTACCTATCTTCAAAGGCGCTTTCGTCGTTTCACGACTCGCGGCTGGGAGGAGTTAATCCTTCAGCTTCAAAGTTACGATGGGCGAGAAGGCGAGGAGCCCCAATCGCGCGCCAGGTGTCCGCTTCAGATGGACGGCTGAGATCTTCTCGGCAAAGCTGTGGGCCCAGGCTCTGGACGCCTTCGGCACTTCGCGACTCGCGGCTGGGAGGAGTTAATCCTTCAGCTTCAAGGTTGCGAGGGGCGAGGAGGCGAGGAGCCTAATCGCGCACCACGTGTCCCTCAGAGATCTGACGGCTCTTACTTCTCCCGATACCTTTGTGGGCCCGGGTCCGAATGCTCTCGGCGCTTCGCGTCTCGCGGCTGGAAGGAGCTAGTTCTTCTTCTTTAAAGTTGCGAGAGGCGAGGAGGCGATGGAGCCTAATCGCGCACCACGGGTCCCTCAGAGATCTGACGACTCTTACTTCTCTCGATACCTTTGTGGGCCCGGGTCCGAATGCTCTCGGCACCTCGCGTCTCGCGGCTGGAAGGAGCTAGTTCTTCTTCTTTAAAGTTGCGAGAGGCGAGGAGGCGATGGAGCCCAATCGCGCACCACGTGTCCCTCAGAGATCTGACGACTCTTACTTCTCCCGATACCTTTGTGGGCCCGGGTCCGAATGCTCTCGGCGCTTCGCGTCTCGCGGCTAGGGGGAGCTAGTTCTTCTTCTTTAAAGTTGCGAGAGGCGAGGAGGCGATGGAGCCCAATCGCGCACCACGTGTCTGCTTCAGATGGACGGCTGAGATCTTCTCGGCAATGCTGTGGGCCTAAGCCCTAGATGCCCTCAGCACTTCGCGTGTTCTCCACGGAGACTTCTGACCGTTCACCTCTTTGAAAACTTCTGCGCTATACTTGGCGTGACTCGGCCAACTCCGAGATCCCGATAACCGTTGATCTGCTTCATGGATAGATCTCGGCTGCCGATGGCAAAACTTCGCCCGCTCGCTTGACTTGCTACTTGGAAAAAACAGGGATTCTCCCGTGCTGCGCTTAAGCATTTCGTGCAACTTGCAGACCCGAACGCTCTCGAACCCATGACAAGAATTATTGCTAACAATGTGGTCTCTTGACATTCCATATCTGCAACATGAGGGCCTCGAGACATAATCTCCTTAGTTATCCACAAAATGGGGATAAGATCTGTCTCCTACTTGGGGACATGTGCTCGCTGTAGAGTGCATGAGAAACGCAACATATCGTGGTAGACCTGTGCCTGCAAGGAAACATCAAACTGTCAAGTGCAGGATGACCTACTCATCCTCATTCTCATATGGTCATAATCAAAACCAACTAAGCTAGAAAAATAAAATTTTGACAAAATTTCTAAGTGTACATATATGATGATGAAATCAATAATGCAAGTAGAAAAAAATGAAAATGCAATGCAGCTAAACTAATATGAGCAAACCAAATGCAAGATGCAAGAAAGCAAGATGAACTTACCTACTTACCTGGGGTCCTGTGACCTTGAAGATCAAGTCTCGGGTGTGTCAGGTGAAATCGTACAACCAGTGCAACCACCTGATCATTAGACGAAGACATTTCCCCTGAGCATAAATAAACACATAATCCATCATGAAATAAAACTCATGGAGATGGGTGGGAGGGAGGAAATCTTGATGGAAAGAGAAATCGCAATCTCGATTGTCATGGAACTCCCGCCTGCAAGCATAGCCACAAGCCTGATCTATCCATCTCTGGAGTGGACTAGCATATGTAGATGATGGCTCATCTTCATCCTCATCAACACAATCACTGCTCCCTGAAGATTGAGAAGATGTGAGATAACTCAAGAAGACCCCATTCTTCACACAAGGGGAAGAAATGAGGTACAGGACGGGCTCAGGTCTAGAAGAAGAAAAACGCTGCCTCTTCGTCTGTAAATCCTCGTGAGAATCTCCAAGATGACAAAACTTCTGCTTCGTAGAGTGAACCTCTGATTGCCCCGGGATGGCTATGTCTTGGTACTCTTTTGAAATCAAGGGCGAAAATGTTTGAAAATCCTCATAGAAAAAATATGTATCCCCAAAAGGATATGCATCACCCTGAAGATGTTGTGACAAGTCATTCTGAAATGGATCGAGCAAATCTGTGATCATGTCACCATCACCATCCCAAACATCTGAGTCATATATGCATGGAGACCAATCCTTTGTTTGGGGGCTGCCCTCAACGTCGTAAGTGGGATATCCTTCAAAGGTGAAAAAGCTCATGTCCCATCCACGTTTTCTAATCTGTATGAAAGTGTCAATATGCTGATCAACTGTATCCGAGGGCTCTTCTAGTGCTCCTTCACTTCCAGGATCATGGAACAAGCTGTCATCAAGATCCTTGAAAGGGTCATAACTCATAGTGTTCTCTTCTTGATGCATAGGAGGAATAGCGGTTTGGATGTCTTCATCTGGGTTATTAAGTGAAAGCACTTCATCTTCATTAAATGCCTCCTCAGAATCTTCAACGTGATAAGCTTCATTAGGATCTTCTTGGAAGCTTTCTTCATAAGCATGTTCTTCAAGCATCTCTTTTACTTGATTCATCAGCTCTTCAGCGTCTTCATTAGCAACTTTTTCCCTTTCCATCTGCAAAATTTCCTTCCATGAGGGATGGCAGGGTCTTGGTTGATTCCAAGGTGCCATAGTCCCATCAACTAGAAGAACACCTCAAAGGAGTTTCTGGGGGAGAGAAAGGCTTATCAAAGGATGAAATGGGAGAGCAAGGGAAAGGTAAGCAATGGAAAGGTGGGTTCGGGAAATGGTGGATTCGCCAGACAAACTTTGAAGAAGGTTTTTCAAAGGAAAATGGGTAAGTTCTTGGAGTGGAGTCGCCATGCAAGCTCGGGGCGAAGGCTTTGGGAAAGAGACTTGCCAAAAGTGTCGTTTTAGGGCATGAAGAGGATTCAAAATCCTCCTCGGCAATGGCGCCAAAATTTTATAGCACAAGTTGTTGGTTGGGCAAAGCCCGACCCAACCACAAAAGCATGTGCTACAACTATGGGACACTACAGCCAATGTCACCTCGATGTAGGTCCCGCACTTGGGGGGTGAATAAGGTCCCTCCTGGGAGGTGATCCCGGAGACCCTAGGGGGAATGAGAAGGATGAAGGGAGGTGTAAGGAGAAGTCCCCCGGAAGGTCAAGTGATGGAAGAATAGATTGGTTGAAAATGGTAAGTAAAGAGAGGTAAATGGATACCGAGTAAAGAGATAGTTGCCGGTACCCCTATACTTGCCCGAAACACAAGAAAATACACTTTTCCAACCAAGTATAGTAATGGATCAGCAAGTTAAGCTCGCTGTCCCTAAAATACAGCAGCATACAAGTTAGTAAATCAGCAATAGATTACATCCAAATCAGCGAGTAAAAGGTCTATATTAGTTAGCAATGTCAGCAATAAAACTAGTAACCAATGTGGACCGAAAATAACACTTCAAGACTGAATAAAGATGGCTGTCATAAAAGTAAATTTCTGCAGCAGTATATCAGCCTTATGGCTGTAGCACTCAATGAAGTACAACAACAAATCTGACCATCAAAAAATGCCAAAATCTAGCCCAATAGATGCACCTAGGTTAGTAGGTTAAACTAGCAAAGTTAGCGGGTTAGTCTAGGGTTAATTTGTGAGATATTAACAGTTAGGGTTAGAGTTTAAAGCAACCCTAATGGCTGTAGGTTAGCTTTACTACAGAAATAATAATTTATGGGAGAAAGAGGACGCCCTAAGGGAGGAAGAATCCCCAAGGCATCAAGATCATTATCCAAAAGAGACAATTTCAAAACTTGAAATTTGTACATTTACCAAGGCAGCAATTTATTTCTCCCATGCAATAAGTAAATGACTAGTGCCTTTAAGAAAGGGTTAATGGAGTCAAGAGAATATGAAGAAGCTAGTTAGGCTACTTTCTTGGGGGTGTAAACCCTTTTACTCCATATCTGCAACCCTTTTACTCCATATCTTGGCACTCCATATCTGCAACCTGAGGGCCTCGAGACATAATCTCCTTAGTTATCCACAAAATGGGGATAACAGGCCCCATTTATCTACAAAGGATGCATGGAATTATTGGGCCCATTGGGATCTGCACTTCAAACAAATTTGCATTTACCATCTTAACTTGTGTTGGTTATTTTGACTATGGCACTTCAATTAGCTGTTTCAATATGACTTGTTGGATCGATGGCAACAATACCTCCTCCAGCTCAATCAAAAGTTTTATCAATCAGGCATTAACATCGACACTTCTAACTTCAGTTAAAATCACTTCAATGAGAAAATTGGCAAAAGTATCTTTTATGTCAGGTGGTCAACTGTAAGAATTGACTTAGATGTTAGCTAAGTTAGGTTGTCAGGTGGGTTAGTGGCTCATGTTATCTTCTCGAAGTATGTCGGCATAGGCAATTAATTTTTAGTCTATTATCGTATCAACCTATTTTTAAGTATAAATATGCATTCAATGCATTCTGAGGTGTAATAGTTGGATATGAACTGGTGAGATATATCTGTCCTTCTTTGTACATCCACAATGTATACTAGTATATTGTTTTCTGCATTCTCTTATTTTCTGTTACGTGGTGTGTGAACACTTGGTTGTCTACTATAATCAAACATCAGCCAACATTAAGTAGGCTATGGTGCAGAGAATAGACGGTTGTCCTTAAGAAAATACAATTGATCTATAACGATGTCACCCTCCCACCAAAGGAATTGGTCAATCAAGACACAGTGGCACCAAATGTTTCACCTTAAATATTGCAACACTATAAATTGTCACGACGTTGATTATAAATTTTTTTCTAGTCCAAGTATCTTGAGAAAAAGGTTGATATGTTCAAAGAAATGAGTGATGAGAACAATAAAATGTTGATTTCAAAACATAAAGACAAGGGAAGTTCATATGCATGCTTCTTCAGTATTTTAATTCCTTTATCCACACCACTGAAACCTTGCCACATTATTGAAATTTGTGGGGCCTATAACTGAGGTAACCGATATGCTTTATTCAGTTTCCCTATAGGTTGAGTGTATTATCATGAATTTTGAACCTTTACTGAGTAAACAGAATTGCACTTGATGACTTTTTCAGGACAATGATATGATACATTGGACTCAGCGTGTTTTCATCATGTGCATGCTTAATTGAATTTCTACTTCATTGTCTATAGTTAGATTGTCTTACTTATCATTGCTTTGGTTTCCAGAATGAGAATGATGTTACTACTCTGCAGGAAAGGAAAACCCAAGCAGAGAATGTGTCTGTCATTCCCATGGAAAAAAAAAGGAAGCTTCTTTTCTCAGATGATAATTACAAGTATAAGCCTGAAACCAAGAGCAATGATCACGGATCACTTTCTCTTCTGGATTTGAGGAAGGAAGGTGAAGATGCAGACAGGCAAGAGCAATGGGATGAAAGTAGACTACCTAACAGTGAAGTAGAGGCTTTATTGAACATGAAAATGACCAAAAGGAGCAAGTATGATGTGAAGGTAAGCATCTTCCACTTCAGAGAACATGGGTCAGCCATTGATGCTAGATAACTTATATGACATAGAACTTGCATATACCTGAGCAATTGCATGTCGAACAGGGTAAGACAGGACAAATGATGGACTACATAAAAAGATTACGAGATTGCATACATCAATTTCTTCTAGCCGAGACTCAGTATGATCATGACATAAACCAGTTAACTCACGAGAGAGAAGAACAAGAAAGAAAACAAGAGGAAGCAGGTAAGTGGTTTTTGTCATTTCCATCTTATTCTTTTACATATGCTGTGAATTTATGTATAGTCATCAATTCTGTAGGATGACATAATAAATCCTTCAAAGAATACTTTACTTAACTGTCATAAATGATCAGTGTTTGCTATAAATCTTGAGAGGAGAAAACTAGAAGAAGAGTTTGTGCAGCTGACACAAAGGAGCTATACCCTCGAAGGAGAACTTGAAATGGCCAATGCAGAAAAAGAGGTTTCTTTTGACATGGTTCTGGGTTGTTTTTCAGACAGCAAGTTCTGGCCATGAGATAATATTGCTTTTCTTCAGTGGTCGAGTGGGCATTTTTCCTAAAACACTTGAAGTTAATTTTTCAGAATCTTCTGCTAATGCATGAAAAGGATTCAAAAGCGATATGGACCGCTGAAGATGAACAGCCAAGGCTTGCTATCGAAATTGACAAACTTAAACATGAAGTTTCAATGTCAAACGAACAAGTGCTGTTCTTATTTCCCTGAAGCATATTCTCTTTGCTATAAATTATGCCTATAGTTTGTGCAGGTGTGACTCGTTTTTCTATTAAGATTCTTATGCATTTTCTTGGCAGGTGAAATCCTTGCAAGATAACAACAAACTACTAGCAGAGTACAATGCTAGCCTGCAATCATACAACAACAAATTACAGAGAGATGCTGCTAATGCCGCAGAACAAAATCTGCAAACAAAGCAAGAAAAAGCTTGTATCATGGAGACTCTTAGGGCTGTGCAATGTGATGCTGTTGCTTTACAGACTCAGCTGGAGAAGACAAAGGCAGGTCTATTTAGTTTCTGATGGCAGGTTGAAAACAGGGTTAATTACTATTTTAACGTTATTTTTTCTGTAAAGCAACAACATCAAATTGCTGTTTTAATGTTAGTTTTCTTTTTGAAACATATGTCATATTTACAAACAGCAAATCAAAATTGTGGAAGGGTATATAGTATATAGTATATACAATGGAATTTATATCCTCTTCCCCAACAATACTAATGCAGAAATAAAATCACAATAAGCTACTAAAACTAATGCTTTTGCATTTTTTATCAGCAAGGCACCTTTGGCCAACAACTAGTGATGTACCTCATCCTGCCACATGGTGTAGGAAGCAGGCAAAGAACTGATCTCATGATCGAAAACAGACCTACATTGTACCTTCCAAAGGGTAAATGAAGTAAAAATTCTCAGGCATTGCCAAATCCTAATGAAAGACGAATGAACCAGAAAGCTGCAATACCCAAACAGAGCTGACCTCCAGTGAATCCTTCCCTAAAGGAGAATTGAATACTGATCTTGGATATATTCCCAACAACTCTTAGCAAATTGAAAATCCCAGAAGATATGCTTCACTATCTCAGAACATTGGCAAACAAAGTAGAGACCAACATATAGACTATAGCCCACTCTTTGCGAACTTGGCCTTAGAGGGAATCCTTTGATAGATGAAAAGCCATGCAAAGACTTATTAACCCTTGGATTTTCTCACTTGGAAATCCTGGGGTTAGGATTCAGTATTATCTTCATCTACTGGCATTCAAACTTTTTTTCAGATTCAACATTTGATCAGGCCGAGGTTGTTTCCCATCGGGGGCAGGTACAAAGATTGGTTATGTAAAGGTTTTGCCTCAGAGACAGAGTCAAATCAGTTCTTTATGGTTCACAGAGAGAGATTGCTGCTTTCAACCATTTCCCTATTTTTTAGGAGTTCCATATTTTTTAGGAGGCAGTGTTCGGAGACCCACATGACATTTTTGAGTACACGGTATTGTTCCTGGTTGCATTATGAAGCCAGTGAACCCTTTTCGAGATGCCATCTGAGTACTTTCTATTTTTAGCAGGTGGAGATCGAGAGGTCAGATGGTGATTCTGATTGCAATTCCGGATTCCTTATGAAAAATCGAATCTGATGAGTATATACACATTGACTTCGGAGGACTTTCTGTTTTTAGCAGTGTCTATTTTTAGACATGCTATTTTTGGCAGTGGTCTCCTAATGGTCTTGGACACATTTCTGGCATTTCTGAAATTTTAGGGAGACTGATATTTTGGGCATGTCTATTTTTGTCAGCGTCCATTTTTAGTAGGAAATGACACATGGCAGTTTCCAGAAATGACATGGCAGTTTCCAGAAATTTCCTCAACCACTTCCACAAATCTCTCCCTAATTTCCCTCTCCTTAATTTCCCAATCCCTATTTTCTCTCTCTAATTTCCCTCTCCCTAACTTCCCAATCCCTATTTTCTCTCTCTAATTTCCCTCTCCCTAACTTCTCTCCCATTTCCCCCTCTTGACTCATTTGTCTATATAATCAAGTGCATTTCATTGTACAAGGGTTGGACATTCTATTTCAGCGGCTTGACTATTTAGAATTCTCTCATCCTCCTTTCTTCTTCTATCTTTCTGTTTGTATGCAGGGATCACTACTACATCAATATCTGTACTTGTTTTCTTGGCACAATCAGCCTCTAAGCACTTGCAGAAATAAAGTTTTGATGTGCTTGTACCGGGTCTTCTCTCTTGTTAGTGTAATTGGTTGTGAAATGTTTATTTTTAGAAGTTCCTAACATATCATTTAAGCAGTTATTAGCTGTTTGATATTGTTTTCTGCACTTTTTCTTTGCTGATTTATGAGCTAATGAAACAAGGATTCCACCAAAAACACTTAAAAATTAAATTTTCCGAACTTGGTTGTCTAAAAAGAAGCCATAATCCTCTTGCTTTTGTTGCTGTTATATTGCATTTGCTGCTGTCATTTTGTCTTGTTTTGCAGATTTGCAGGTAGCGGACAGCGATCAGAGAGGCTAGGGACCCCCCTGTGGTTGGTATGCACCAACCCAAAATGAGAGGAATTTGTCAATGACGTATAGGGGCAAATTTCCTACAATTAACCTCTTTTTCTGCTCATATTCTACATCATTTTCAGACCTGATTTGGGGTGCTAACAGCTGAATTTAAGTCATTTCCAGGTCTGTCCATAAGTGCAGAAATTTGCGTTAACAAGACCCACAATGTATAGGAAAGCCGGGCAGATCAGTCTCTAGACACTGTGCAGACTATGCAACCACCTATCTTTTGGATCAACTGAAACCCACCTCACATTGAAAATAAGAGTTAATGCATGCCGCTGATGCAACACAGAATAAATCCTATGTGTCACTTACATTAACCAGAGACAGATGCACTTGATCTTTAGGTGTACCATATACTACGATATCATAGGATGCTACCATTGCCTCTACAGAGACTTGGGGGGCTCCCGCTCTACTTTCTTCTTGTACCAGAACCAAAGATGCCTAACCCTCTTCATCAAGGAGATCCTTGGACATAGATCTCGGTTCCTACACATCATACCCCACCTTGGGATGACCAGGGCGATCACCTCATACTTTCATGTTGATCCATCAGATCAGATCAACAAGTGATGCGCAAAGGCCCAGAGTGCATTAGATAGTTGAGTGGTGAGACCTTGTGTCTCTCCTTAGCTTCCCCCTCTGGTAGACAAATTGTTATCATCGAGACCAGTTCGGAGGTGCCGAACTGTACATCGGTCGACACATCCTTAGACGGTTAGAGGGATTAGCTCCAGATGGATCTAGAGTAGGGCGCCTCTCGTTCGTCAGACTACCTCCCAGATTTAGACGAGTGGCTAGAGATCTATCTAGATTTTCTTTCTTTAGACCTCGAATTCTAGGAGCATCCCCCGCTCCTACATACCCCCCAGGATCATACAACCGGACCCCCCAATAGTCCTTGAGGACTCTGACAGTGAGCCAACGCCTAGATCGCCTCCCTTGCCCTCAACCATCAGACTAGGGAGACCTTGACAGCCTCATTGTTAGTCCTCTCTCTCACTCTCTCTCTTGATAGGGTTTTGAGTTGTCCACTATCTTGGACACACACTTATATTATTGTTCACCGTACTTTTGTTTTGTTTCGACCATATCTATTGTGAGGCTGCAATATAGTTTGTTTTGTTTCTTTCTTTCTTTATGATATTTTCGACATTGTCCACGAGCTGCGTTTGCACTCCCACATTGTACTCATACATGCTATAGTCTTCAGTCTCATTGACCTACTTTTGTGGTCATTTGTTGGACATTAATAAAATTATCTTATCTTATCTTATCTTATGTGAATCATATTGTTGGATATGGATAGGCCAACCAAAAATCCATCCCCGATCCCTCTAATATGGTCCCGACATTGCAATATTCATTTTGTATATGTCCTCATGGGAGATTAGCTTGACAAGCTCCATAATAGATTGTCTGTCTAGGGGAACCAAACCATACTCATATTCCAAGGTACACAAATATTTCTAGGAACACGTTATTGTATCACACAAATCCCATTGAAAGAAAATGCCCTTCTTACTCAAATGGTGAGATTAGAAGTGCAACAACTTTGCAATACAAGTACCCCAAGACTTCAAATAAGGAATCTTGCCAAATCCCAACCTACCTTGCTGCCTTTTGTATTCCACCTACCTAGGCCTGAGACTACCTTCCACGCTATTCAAATGCAAATACTCTCGAAGATAATTGAATCAGAGACTTGGAACAAGTGGGGGTAAGAAATAATATTACACAAATCAAAAGGCCCTCGAATCTTGCCAACATGTTGCGATGTCATCAACCGATGCTGAAATAAGACTTGCCAAGTAGCAATCCCCTTTAGGCATTGTACCATCCACTTGACAGTGAGAATGATCCTCTGAGTGGCAACATCAATCAGCCCTAGCCCTCCCTCATCCTTGGGTAGAATACACACATCCCAAGGGGCAAGAGAAAGACCCCTCTCCATACCATATTTCGACTATAGAAAGGACCCGAAGATCTGCTCTAGACACTGAAAATGAGCCCGACTTGGCAATCGACAAGACACATAGTAAATATGAGAGCCTGAAGAATCCACTCAACCACTGTCAACTTTCTAGCAAATGGCATGTCCTTGATGTTAGAGATGAAGCTTACTCTGAAGCTACCGAAGACACCAATCCCAAATCCGAAATAGCCTAGATACCTCAGAATAATCCCTGGTCGAACATAAGTCCATGCTATAAGAATCCATGTAGACGGAGTATCCAAACCAACTAACCAAAAGTTTATCTTATGCTCATTGACCACAAGTCCCAAGCATGAATAGAAGAGATCCAATCATGCATGAGTGCCATCCTCAAAGTTTTGGTCAACCCACATAGAGAGAAGGGAGTCGTCAACAAAGTGATTGTTAACCATATTTGACCCATTAGGAAGCAAGATTCCTTGCACCTACCCTTGAATATGAGTAGTCTCTAGTAGGTAACCCAAGGCATATGTAGTCAAGACATACAGATAAGGGGCCAGGGGGCATCCTTGGTGAATAGATCGCTGTAACGAAATTCGAGGGGACAATGAGTTATTAATAAAGATAAATGCAGAGGCACTAGAGAATAGTGTATTTACGATGTTCCCACATTGTGATCCAAACCCTAAGAAAGTCAACATATCCATTATGAAGGATCGATCTATTAAATTATAAGCCTTGTCAAAGTCTGTTTTCAAGAAATATATTGCTACCTAGAGTCTCAAGTCCACTCTAAGGTTTCCCATGTTGAGATCATAGTGTCTAGAATAAACTAACCTTGCACAAAATCTGTCTTCTCTTGACAAACTACCTTTCGTGCTACCAAGCATATTCGTAGTCACTGTTTTTTAGCCATCATTTTGTATGCAACATTGAGTAAGGTCATAGGTCTCCAACCCCTAATGGTGTCCCTAGTGACATTCTTTTGTGAGTTTGTAAGACCGTGGTTAAAATATTTAGTTAACATTTCGAAAGAGAAGGCTTTAGTTTCCAAATGAAAGAAATCATCCTAGGTTGTGTCCCACATGGCCTTGCAGAACTCACAAGGTAGACCATCCAATCTTGACAACTTACCATTCTTCATAGAGCTAAGGGTTGCAAAAAACTCCTCTTTCGAGAAGTCACCATCGAATCTATTCTAGTCACCACTAGAAACGTTGTGTAGGATATGTCTATAACAAACATTCCTTACATCCACCATAGGGTTTGTCAAAGTATACGGGGAAAAATATTCCAAAAGTGCAATACAGACATACCTTTGACCTTTGTTGGATCCTCTGCAAGAAATCCATTTGCTTGACGCAAACCAAGACCCTTGATAGCCATTGCCTTTCTTTTCAAATAGTCAAAATGAAATTTGGATCCCTCATCCCCTTAATCCACTGCATCCTGGAGTGACCCTAGCTCACTTCCCAATGTACTCCTCCAACCTACAAACCACCATCTACAACCATACAACATCCAAGTAAAGGACCATATCATGGATATCCTCCTCAAGGAAAATGTGAATCTCATCAAGTCTGAGTCGAGCATCTTGCAACTCTTTTATCCTTTGATAGGCCATTTTTATCCCCCACCCTCTCATGAACTTGATTGTGCAACATACAACAACCTCACGCCAAATAAACCAAACTTGAGTCTCAACTGGTTGAGAGGAAAGATTCCAAACCCTATAAACAAGGGGCTCAAAATTTCATTGATTCCAATTGAGACACATTCAACTTAAACAAGGTTGAGGGTGTCAATTCAATCGTGTTACCCACTGAGACAATTGTTCAAATAAGAAAGTGATCTGAACCCATAACATCCATCTAAGCATCCAACAAATGAAGTTTTCTTGAAAAGGAGATGTCCTCCCTAATTCCATATACTTGATCCAATCTAACTTGTGCCTTGTCATGACCCTGCCTATAATTGGTCCAAGTGAACCATCTGCCATAGTCTACCGCCTTTTGTTTCCAATTGGGGTTGAAAACCTAAACAAAAACCTTATACCAAGACCAAGCTTGCTTCTCTTCATCACTAATTGCATTCCCTACACCTCCTCAATCTCCCTCCCACTCTACTATTTTAAAATCTCCCTCAATAATCCTATTCGTGACCAATCGAAGAAGCCATCCAATCCCAAAGTCGTCCATGCTCCACGCCGAGATTAGGAGCTTAAATTGCTCGAATCCCTATTAATCGGTTCCGAGCCATCAATGTTACCCATACACACCAATCCTTAGTATCCACGCCATGATCCACTAGAAAAATGTGCAAATAAGAAGAAAGGGCAATCACAATACCCCCACTACTCTAATGATGATTCATGTTGGGATTTGGGTACCTTGGAAAGTGGTCCCCATGTGCTTATTAGTCTCTAAGCACAAAGGGCGAAGACTATTATGCTTGTACTTTACTTTATGATTCTAATTTCACTTTGACTTAGGAGATTTAAGTCAAAAGTGAAATGTGTCTTTCAAGTCATTAAAGTGACAATTAATTCACAATGTGGGTGAATTAATAGACATAAAGCAACTAAGGAAAGTGGGTTTCCTTAGTGAGATTTTTGGATGAGATCTCACCCATTGATTAGACTTGGCTAGATCTAATCTAGGCCATTGATATTTTAGGGCTTGGCCAAAGGAGGCTAAAGGAGGGTAAAGTGTATTTTTGAGATTTATTCTTCACTTGTGAGTTTTGGAGAAGAGGAGAGGGCGCATTTCTCAAGGAGGGAGAGGGTGCACTTGATGAGGGTTTGAGAGAAACCCTAGAGAGCTTGAGGAGGAAGCTCTTGCTACTTTGAGCTTGCATGGAGAGCATATCCATGGAGTCTTAGCTTCTATTTCTTAGAAGGAGCATGTTATATGGAGGAGGGGCGCATCTACTAGAGGAGGGCGCATTTATTTCCTTCATTTGCTCACCAAGAGAGGAGGACTTGGAGCCTTGAGATGAGGTTAGTTGCATGAGGAGGCTAGAGTGAGGGCGCATGCTTTCATGGTGAGAGATATCCAGCTTTGGCCTCTGTTATTTATGGTGATCATTTCTGCTAGGAGGGCACACCTGTGGAGAGGATTGACAACTACCTGGTAGCAAATCTGCTTGGAGGAATTTAGTTATGACAGTTTTAGTGGAGAGGCAGCACATGAGAGCACATTTCTGTAGAGGGATTTCTTCATTGGGTCAAAGAGGAGCTAGAGCGCTTCACTTCAGTGCAGAGAGCAACAAAGGGATAGGGTGCACCTGAGTTTGGGCACATCTCTTTCTGGATCTTGTGGCAAGGCTTGTGAGGAGTTTGCTATGTATACATTTTCCATTGTATTGTATTACTTGTTGTATCTCTTGCTTTGATCATCATTATATAGACATATATCTCAAACTGGTTTTCCCCGGGGGGGTTTTATCTAGGGTCATGTTGACAAAAAATACCTGTGTCAAATTTATGCATGCTTAGAAGTGTAGATCAGCATTTGAAGTTAAATATCTAGAGGTAGTGTTATGTGTTTTAAGTTATATTGCATGTGCAAACATTGAGATAAGAAAACACTTGCAAGGGCACCTTAAAAGAGCACTTAACCTTCAAAACATTGAGCATAAAGTGGGATGATTGTTTGCTGTCCTAAAACAGCAAAAGAAGACAGCCATACAGTTGAAATTTAGAGCCATACTAAGGTCAAGGACAGACCTTAGGTGGCAGCCTCATAGGACCTCAGAAAATCTACATGGTATCAGAGCCAAAGGTGGCTTAGACTTGTTGATTTTGGAGCACTTTTGTGGGTAGTTTGGAGAAGTTTTATATCAGATTTGTTGGCTGTTTTGGACAGCAAGTTTTCAGTCCAAAACAATGGGTAAATTTCAGATCTGAAGGTACCTCTCATTCATTGCCAGTTGGACAACTCAGGGCAGATTTTGGACAGCTAGTTTACAGTGTTTGTGGACAGTTGTGGGCACATTTTTTGGGCTGATTTTTGACACTTGTGGACAGCCTCTTTTCACACCTGCGTGGACAGGAGTGAGTCTGTAGAGTACGACCTCTTTTCACACCTACTGACTAGGAGTGAGGTCGTGGTTTCGCTTGCCTCTTTTCACACTTGTGTTGACAGGAGTGAGGCAACGTTCCTTGCATTGGAGCATCAGAGTGAGCGCAGTGTGACAAACATGTCAGTATCTCAGATGCGTGTTGAGGACAGGCTAGCCTGGGCTAGCAATTGATCGCCTTGGAAGGTGAGGATGGTCTTTGTCTTAGAGGACCTTGAGCTATGGGAAATAGTCGAGGCAACTGTTCCTCCCATTCCTGTCACTGCACACGTCTTGATGGCATAGTTCAGGAGGAGGAACAACAAGGCAAAGAGGATCATTTGTGATGCTGTGAGAGATCACATTATTCCCCACTTGACTGGGAAGATTTGTGTATACGAGATGTGGGCATCTCTGTGCAAGTTGTATGAGAGCTCCAATGAGAACCGAAAGATGGTTCTTCATGACCGACTCAAGGGCATTCACATGCTCGAGGATGAGTCGGTTATTTCATTCCTTGGTAGATACACTCAGATCAGAGACGAGCTGGCAGCCGTCGGAGAGGTTGTGAAATGTTAAAATATCGTGTAACTGCAAAGAATATTCTTATCCCCTTTTGTTGATAAAGTAAAAGATAAAATATATTTATTATTGATTAGATCAATCCCCTTTTGTGGATTGGGCATTGCAATTGACCAAATCACCTTTTGTGGATTGGTCAAACCCTAATTGTAATAGGCAAATTAAGAAGTCGCCCCCCAGGCTAATTAAAGTGGTTCTAACCACCCAGATTGAGAAGTAGGCCCTGCCAATGAAAATACACCTCAGTTCAGCACCTGCCAGATTGTATAAATAAGAGAGGCCAGCGCCTCATTTAGACACACACTGAGCTCACTCATCTAGTGCGCAAGTATTGAAGGAAGCTATAGTTACCAGTTGCCGGAAGAAGGAAGAGTGAGAGAGGTGCATCCTTGGGAGAGAAATTTCTGTGTTGTTTGGTTCATTGTCTTGGCATTGTATTGGCTATCTATATTAAGGAAGTTTTGCTGGGTTTTCTTCCCCATGAGGGTTTCCTAGGATAAATGCTGTGTATCTTGTGATTGTGTTTCTCTCAGTGATCCTATCTATGCTATTGTTATCTAGTAAATTGAAAGGTAACCTAATAATAGCTTAAACTTTAACACCCTAACTCTTTGGTGAGGCAAACTATGAATAGCTTCACCAAACCGTGGGGTCCATTTGCATGGGGCATTGTTGCCAGGGAGGTCATTCCTACATGGGAGAGGATGTGGGATGACTTTGTCCAGGAGGAGATTAGGCTTGCAGCTGAGGCTTCTGGACAGCAACAGCAACAACAGTGAGTTTTGAGTGTTGAGGACCTTGCTCTTTGGACAAAGGGCAAGAAGACTGGTCGTGGAGGTCGGCAGGGTCCCAAGTTTGGGGCCCCACCACAGGGAGGAGAGAGAAGCAACAGCAGTGGGCAGAGGAGAGACATGAGCACAGTGAGATGCTTTGCTTGTGGAGAGATGGGTCACTATGCAGGACAGTGTCCCAAGAAGAAGAAGAAGCAGCAGGATGTGTCAGCAACGATAATAAAGGAGATAGAGTTCAGTGATCAGTTTGCGAGAGAGTGTGCATTCGTGACTACCTTGTCTGCTATTACACCATCCAACACTAGATGGGGAGACAAATTTGAGGAGGATCGACTGACTCATAGCAGTGATTCAGAGGGAGATGATACTAAGTGCCCCTGGACATCTTCAGAGTGGGTGATTGGTCCACCCAATATAGCTACAGTTTCAGAGCAGCCGAGCAGACAGAGAGTTGGTACTACATCTTCAGTGCATCAGAGGTTGATAAGGAGGTGCAACAGGGCATCACAGAGGCTTGAGCCTCACATAGCTTCTGAGACATGCAGATCAGGTTTTGGATCCACTTCAGGTGGAAGTTACTTGGCGAGAGGCCAAGTTGATGACTATTGGTGAGATACCAAGAGGGGGAGACTCTTGGTGAGATGCCAAGAGAGTGACTCTTGGTGAGAGGCCAAGTTGATGACTCTTGGTGAGATACCAAGAGGGGGAGACTCTTGGTGAGATGCCAAGAGAGTGACTCTTGGTGAGAGGCCAAGTTGATGAATCTTGGTGAGATACCAAGAGGGGGAGACTCTTGGTGAGATGCCAAGAGAGTGACTCTTGGTGAGAGGCCAAGAGTAGGAGGAAATCCTTGGTGGGAGACCAAGGTGGAGATCTTCGGTGTGATGCCGAGATCTAGGTGATCTTGGATAGATGAAGAGTCAGTGCCATTTATAGATCATGCAGATTGAGTAGATCTGTGACAGAGTCCACTTTCAGTTATCAGGGTACAACCATATTCACCGAGCATATGTCAGGAGGCAACCATGTCCTCTGCAGGGATCAGATTGGTAGCAACGAGCACTTTCCTTGGTAAGAGGGAGTGTTGGTATTTGGGTACCTTGGAAAGTGGTCCCCATGTCCTTATAAGTCTCTAAGCACAAAAGGGGAAGACTATTACCCTTGTACTTTACTTTATGATTCTAATTTCACTTTGACTTAGGAGATTTAAGTCAAAAGTGAAATATGTCACTTAAGTCATTAAAGTGACAATTAATTCACAATGTGGGTGAATTAATAAACATAAAGCAACTAAGGAAAGTGGGTTTCCTTAGTGAGATTTTTGGATG
>JASDQU010109366.1:149161-166437 GCA_032191745.1 Picea mariana
GTTGCTTCTCCCCATAAGAACATGGATAGACCTTGATCATTCAGTAAGGCTTTTACGGTTTCTTCAATAGATCTATTCTTTCTTTCTGCTACACCATTTTGTTGAGGATTATGAGGAACAGTCAGCTCCCTCCTAATCCCTGCCGATTTGCAGAATGCAACGAATTCCTTCGAGGTGTATTCTCCTCCATTATTTGTTCTTAATGTCTCGATCTTCTTGTTCGTGAGGTTTTCTATCTCTGCTTTGAATTCTTGGAATTTGTTGAATACTTCGTCTTTTGTCTTTAGCAGGTATAACCAAGTCTTTCTTGAATAGTCATCTATGAAGATTACGTAGTAAAGAGATCCTCCTAGAGATCTGACTGACATCGGACCGCAAACATCTGAATGTATTAGATCTGGGATCTCCTTAGATCTGTTATTGCTACTTGGGAATGGTTTCTTGATATTCTTCCCAAGGGCAGATCCCTTGCAGATTCCTTCATGTGTAGATTTCAATTATGGTATTCCTTCAACCATTCTTCTGAGAAAGGGTAATGCTTGATAATTAATATGAGCGTACCTTCTATGCCAAAGTTCATTAGGGTTGACTTCGTCATGTACGAGAGCTTCTTCATTTTGTTCTAGTAGTCTATACAATTTGCTTTACGACTTCCAATAACCCTAGCATTCTCTATGCTGGAGTCTTTCTGCCATGATAACACCTTTCCATCCACGAAGGCTATTATGTTTCCTTTGTCTTCTAGGCAAGATATCGATACAAGATTCTTTTCTAAACCAGGTGCATATAAAACTGCTTAAGTGAACATTGTTACCTGATTTCAACTTGACGGAGGCTTGTCCAAATCCTTCGACTGGGTAAGTGATTTTGTCTCCAAGCTCTACCTTGTACGATGTCTTCTTCTCATTTAGGTTTGGGAATCTGGCTTGATCTCCTGTCATGTGCCTAGAAGCTCCACTATCGATTATCCACATGTCATCTTCAATCGTTCCAGTAAGTGTTGAGTAGTGTAGAAGACTGATTGTTTTACTCGTGTCTTCAGTTGATTGGTAACTGGTCATGCCTTGATCCAAAACTTCAACTTCGTCATTTCTATCTTCTGAGAGAGCCAAAAGGTGCGTTGAGTTAGGGTGCATCTGAATATCTTCTTTTTGAGCGAGATGCTCCATCACAAGGTGTCGAATCTGAGATTAGGGTTTATGCAACTGCTCTAGCTAGTAACCCTAGCAGCAGTGTCTTGGAAGTTGCTCCTGCTAGTAACCCTAGCAGCAGTTCCCAGCGAGCTCAATATCCTAGTGGCTATGTTTCCTTCTAGCGTTTAGGCTAAATGAAGGAGGTGTGGGCCCATAACCTATTAGAATATGAAAGATTATGCTCGTTTTACCATTGACAATACCCTTGTCACCCAACCATAGGCCGAAGCCACCCTCCAAGCACCTTGACCTTGACAGAGAAAAGAATCCTGGTAGCAATCCAATAGCCAAGAGAGGCTAATGCACCAAGCAAGAAGTAACCAAGTTGAACAGATAATCTCACCCAAAAACTGGTGCAGCACCTTCCCCAAGACTTGCGCACAAAACTGTTGGACTGCAGTGCGCAAAAACTGCTCTCCGCAATTCTAAGAAGTGTGTATAATGAGATACTGGTGCCCTGTATTAATAGTAATCTGGCAGGCTTACCTAGGCCGACTTCTCCTTCTGGGTACTAAATAATTCATATTAATTATATTTCTGCAACCGACATCTTGTCTAGGGTTTCCTTCATTTCTTTGCTTCCTTCCGGAGCATTCTAATCTTGTCAAAGGTCTCAATAGAGGTTCAGCTTCATACCTCCTGAAGCTACCATAATATCAACACATACCTCCTTTAGAAGACCTAAACTATGGATTCCCTCTCATGGCACATAGATCCAATCCTTCCACAGCCCTACTAGAAGCCCATGCCATCCATTGAACGACTATGATCTTTGAAGTCACTTCCAACGATGTGTCTAGCCATTGGCCCTTGCAAATAGTAATGAATGACCTCTTGGATCCACCCGTTCCTCTACACGAGACTTTGCCTTTCCACCATCTGAAGCATCCATTGCCATCACTCCATGAGACGCCAATCGTCCCTGAAGCTCACATTCCACTGCTACAGCATGTCTCACATCCTAAGTGTCTATCTCATGGATCTTGCTAGTATACTACACAAGAATGTCATGTTATTCAGGAAGCACAACAACACCAAACCCCGCCTACTGTCCCCCTATGCACCACAACCCGAAGACATATTACTTTTTCCATCAAACTTCCCAACACAACACACCAAAGTGTTGAGTTTCCCACCGCATACCCCACCCTCAATCAATTTAGCAAGACCACAATCTCGCCTAAATGCACCCCCGCAATGTACACAACATAATGATCGAATAGATAGATCAACATGACCATTACACCACGGTAACAATAATAGACCTCAATCGAACACCAACTCTAAGGGAGTGACACACTTGCCACTATTTGTACCACCATTAAATGCAAGAAAGGAGCCTAATAGAGAAATGGCCCAATAAAAATCCCGTCAGCATCAAGTAAGTATTTAATGTGACAATTTTGTTTAGGGCACAGTTGTTTACTAGATGGAGACATGCTCCTTTCAAGCCCAAATA
The DNA here is from genome assembly GCA_032191745.1 of Picea mariana. Lineage (NCBI taxonomy): Eukaryota > Viridiplantae > Streptophyta > Pinopsida > Pinales > Pinaceae > Picea > Picea mariana. Next base: position 151,814 of record JASDQU010109366.1, read on the forward strand.
CCTTACTCGTCACACCAAAATTAAATCTCCCCTCACAATTCAACATTCCCTAATCGCTAACAGTTAGCACAACAAGCTTACAAACTTATAGAAATAATGGACTATCAATGATCGTTTTAGGGTTGAATATCTTCACCCCATCACACCAACATTGAATCCACCCTTATGGCTCGAGATTCACTAATAGTTAGCACAACAAGCCTACACACTTCTAGAAATAATGGATGTTTAATGTACTGGAAGTGGAAAAATGACCAGATAAAAAWGAAAAGATTGCACCATTTATATCACAAAGATGTCCCCACAATTATAAATCCATGCTAGGCCTTCCCCTTTCATTACTTTGCTTACTTGTTTACTAGTTTAATTGCTCTCGCACACTCTTGTTTCTCTTACTTTTCTCTTGCACAAGGTCCCTCTCTTGGCCCCCTACATCACACCATTTTGTAATGGTGCCATCCCTGCCATTGAGTTGCCTAAGTTAGAGATCGGTGAAGCCTTTTCTCAAGCCATAATATCTGGATTTCAACACACACAATACCTAGAACCTAACAATCAATTACATCTATCTAACTCCTAATAGTACTACCCACGTCCTTGGCCTTACCTCTAAACTATGAATTATGTCGAAAGCTCTAGATCAATTTGCATATGACGGTGGTAACCTATGTACCCTCCTCACAATATAACACTCAATCTAGATGAGATAAACCCCAACTCTCTCATTTCCACTTCCATAATGCAAGACAACACCCACAATATCACCATTGCCTCCATCGTTTGTCTCTACCCTCAAACACCAACCCGCTACATTCACTCATTGCCCTCCCCTTACCACATCTCTCTATGATCTCACCCTTGTCAATTAGCTCGCACGTCTTACAACTCTACACATTGTAGGTGCTTGTTTCGCATGGAATCCATCTTAGTGCCTCTTTCCTTCGAGGCAGCTTGTTTGAATATGATGCAATAGGTTTATCCCAGCTATGATTCAAGCATAACTCATGCACACATTTATGATGCATGGCATGAATGCCCACACATTCCGAGGCCTTGAAGTAGAATGAATGGCTATGGACACCATCACTAAAGCAACAAATAGACTATGTCTTTAGCATACATCAACCACTCCACAAATTATGCCTACAGTAAACGAACTTGTTGAAGACCACACTCATTAGTTTCAACACAAAAACTATGTCTTATCATGGTTCATGGAGCTCTTGGTTCATTTTTTTTAAACTTATGATGTATCCAAAAGTAGCAAAAGTACATCATGAAATGGCATGCCAATACATGAATACCAACCATTGTGCCCATGCATCAATAAAGGCTATCACTTCATCCTTCCTACAACACTCTTTCTAATTTATGGTTAACTATCGATGAAGAAGGATCCACATTATGAGACTCTCGCACAACATATTGTACAACATTCAAGATAGAAAGAGGAAAAAATCCAAATAAAGTTCCAAATTTCAAACACCTCCACCATTCAACTCATAGTGCACTACCAGCAAACCAAGATCCACATCCTCACAACCTCCAACCTCTCCAGGTCACAATCATGGACGATCCTCATAGCAACTACCATGAATGTTAATCAAATTAACTTAAAGCACATCCTATAACCCTCTCTCCACTCTCGCACGTCGCACCCTTGCCCACCCATTGAACCTAATTGACCTAACCTCCCTCCATCCCCTACCCACAACTCGAAGGATGAACTATCCCTACTCAATCCTTCTACCATCAAACCGAGATCTACATCCTCACAACCTCCAACCTCTCCAGGTTACGATCATGGACGATCCTCATAGAAACAATAGCAAATGTTGATCACATTAAGTTAAAGCACATCTTATACCCCTCTCTCCACTCTTTCCCACCAAACCCTTGCCCACCCATTGAAACTCATTGACCTGACCTCCCTCCATCCCCTACCCTCAACACTATGGATGAACTATCCCTGCTCAATCCTTCTACCACCCCTCTATCATAATCAACCATATAGATATCCCACACCACTGCCATCTATGTAACCTACTACCCTCGTTTAGTTGAGCTAATGGATGACTTCGCTCTTGAAATTTATGTCTCCAATGATCAACACAGAGCACATCCCACAAAAGACCACACTCCCCACCTTGTCCCACACCAATGACGTTGACACCTTGCCAACCTCGTCCCAACCATCTTGACATCCCAATTTTGAAAACTCGCCACACAACCAACATCTACACACCCCAATACCCTCCCCCCAATGGGCTAATGTATCATTTAGCTCCTGATCTCCCCTTCACCTCCTCGACATGACTCTGCACCCACCCCTCCACCCGTTGGTTCACAACCACAAACAACAAAAATCAGCCCTAGCCCCTCCCAATAGTCATCACCAAAAGAAACAACTCTAGCGAAGATAGCTCTGCCTTGGACAAAACCCGAGGGAAGATGCCACCCTAGGTTCCTCCTCTTTGCGTCTAGCACCCGTTCAAATTGAAGCATTGAATTCAAATGTGCCATGTTTCAAAATAGTTCAAGAAATCACAAGCATAAAAGAATTGAGGATGTAATAGTTGATCATCCTTTGGATGCCTCACAACAACTAGATAGATCATTGATGGAAATGCAATTTGTAAAGATTGCAAAGTTAGTAGACACTTGTACCAAATTTGAGGAAGAGAATGCAATCCTCAAATAACATCTCGCAAAGTCACAAACAACACTTCCAAAATCCCAACACCAAAGTGATGCAACTGAAGCTTTAAAAGTGGTTGTCATGAGTTTGGAGAACGCAATAGCAAAGAAGAAACGAGAAGTCTCAAAGAAAGATGGTGTGCTCCTTACACAAAGACTCGAGTTGACAATCTCATCACATGCATGCAACGACTCAAAGAAGTAACATCATCATATGAAGTTTAGTGCTTCAAAAGGCTCATTGACAACATGCTCGAAGCCTGAGAGTTCCAGAGATATGAAGAAAGGTGATAGGAGTGATAGAAACATGTGATACTCCCTCTACCCTTGCCATTCCATTCGACAAACACCACGCAAACCTAAAGAAGCAGATGGATGACCTTCAACACTACCTGCCCTACTCCCCAAAATGAAATGCCACTCCAATAAACTGAATCATTGTCTCTCTAGTATCGAATACAATTGATGAAAGGAGGAAGAATGGATGAAGAATGTGTCAATTTTCACATGCAACTCTATGTGACTCATTTCAAATCTGATAATTACTTCATAGTGATCCAACAGCAAACCCTAGTTGTTATCACTGAACAATTTTACACTAAAATTATGACAGAAAAATACAACAACGGAAATAACAAGATTTGAGAGAAATCATCCATGCATTTGAGACACTTTTATGTTATGTACAATTGTCAAATTCAGAAATTCTGAGGGAAAAACCAACCCTCCCAGCTGTCACAATTTACACCAAATCTGAGGACCAACTTGTCCTTTGAAAAACCAAAAATCAGCAAACCTAACCTCAACAAAATCCGAGACAAATTCCCAATCACCAAATCTGTTGCTGCTACCACCTATGCGACATGTTGACGTCAATTGTACGGACCTACTGCTCTGTCCAACAACACATGCACGTGCGGACTGTTCTGCCTCTCCCACGCGTGTGACTGTACAGAATCTCCATACAATTCTGCTCACAAGTGCGAGTTGTCTCCCTCACACATGCGGCTCATAATCGCCAAATCCAGGACATTCCCAATCACCAAAACTGTTGTATCTGCCCCCTGTGCAGCCTGCTAACGTCAATTGTACAAACGTGCTGCTCTCCCAACAACACGCACGTGCGAACTGTTTTGCCTCTCCCACACCTGTGATTGTACGGACTCTCCATACAATTTTGCTCACATGTCTGAGTTGTCTCCCTCACACATGCAGCTCATCTCTCCTCTTCACATGTGCGGCTCAGCTCCTCCTTCCTCACACGTGTGCCCTCTCTTAGCTGGAAAAGAAGTCTTCCTTGGCTGAAACAGAAACAGAAAATCCTCCAAGAACCCTAGGCCAGATTTGTCATAATTGCAGAATTTCCCTTGCTGAAATTTCCAAGCTCCTAGAACAAGTGCACTCTCACTTATGATAACTCCATAATGACACAATGAGATTTGTCACAATCTCTCCTCTCCTCTCCTTATATAGGAGTCCTATGAGTGAGTTTAGGAACCCCTTTTAAACTCAACAATTAATTAGAATATATTACTCCTCTTTGTGGGTGTCACACCCCCACACAAGCCCACAAAACCCATCACCAAGTTCGTGAAGCCCTAGCTTCATCCCAAGGGAGTTTTCACAAAACAAAAGAGCAATCTAGTGCAAACGAAGATTCCCACATGCCTAACACCATGGCCTCTTGTGGGAATACCTCCCGAAGCTACAAAAGCTTCAACACTCCCTCTTAGCGAGGGAGGTATTCCATCCTCCAACATTTGGATGTACCTGTCTCCCCCACTAAAAGTGACTCTGCCTCTTGTACTAAATCTGCTACCACAACTACACTCCAATCTTCCTAACTAGCAGCTCCCTCTGTCACCGAGACAAAACCTGTTGAAAGGAATGGATCCTCCTGGGAAGACATGCAACGCCTAGAAGCCTCCTGCTTGGCCTCCTCAACCCATGACACCTTCTTGTTAGTCTTGGAAGATGCCTCTCTCCCACTTGATCCTGAGGGGGAACTCTCTGTCCGAGCCCTCTGAATCCCTCTAAGATTGAATTCACTCTAAGTCTACATACTCCCTTTAGCATCTGACTTCCTCCTAACAATCTTGGGAGGCTTCTCCTTCCCACCAAATCTTGAGGGTTGACTCCCTCTAAGCTCTGGCTCCATCTGAGCCCATACCACTGGTGGAGCTACCTGCTCCTCCTGAACCTGCACCCCTGGTGGACCTACCTGCTCCCCATCTATCTCTCTGCTAATATTGGCTAGAGCTCGCATAGGTTGGCCCCTCAGCCTATATAGGTTGCCCTCTCTAACTCCAAGAACCATTGTTGATCTGAAGCTAGATCCTCTGGGCACAAATAACACTTTCTCTTCTCGAAACAACAAATGGTAGCCCTTCTTCTCAATCTCTGAGACCGAGAGTACACTCTTGAGTTCTGGCACCCATAACACATTTGACACCCTCAACACTTCTCCTGACTCCAACCAGAACGATATTGTACTAGATCCTCGTACTGCATGCTTGGTCCCCATATACCAAGCTCCACACACAAGTCTAAGCCAGTCTCAGTGAAGTTGTCAAACAACTCTCGTGCACTTGTCATATGGCATGAGGCTTCGCTATCCACCAACCAAGTCCCACTACTAGAAACTATACCTGAAAGGGCGGAGACCAACAATATCTCCCTTGGAAACTTGTCTACAACCTCATCAACCTCTATTATCGATGCTTGTTGCCTTCTTCCCTTTCCCTTCCAGCGTAGACACTATGAAGCATAGTGACCATAATCATGACATTCAAAACATATGATCTTACTAAGATCCTTCTTCCGTATTGGTTCTCGAGATGCTTCTCTTTCGGGAGAACTTCTACTTGGAGAACCTCTTCTGCCCTTCCTAGTGCGGGCTGTTAGGGCCTGGTTCTCGTCACTGCTACTCTTCACCAAGCCATCCAACCCATCCTTGGACTCTAACCAAGTCTCCTCCTGGATACAATCAGTCTATAGTCTATCAAACCCTGGAAACGTCTCTCGTGCACAGATCCCCTGCACAAATGGTTCCCTAGACCTGGAAGACCTCTCAACGCTACATTCACCAACTTAGCATCCTCAACCTTCTCACCAATGGCCACACACTGGTCACGAATATGAGTAATCCCCATCAAATAGCTAACAACTATGTCTGAACTGGACATCTTAACAATTTGAATGTAGTGCTTCAAATGTAACTTCCTACCCGTATTTCCATTTTGGTATAGACCTACCAAAGCATCAAACATTTCCTTGGCAGATGTCCTCTCAGCAATGTGAGGAATCATGTGGTCCTTCACGGATTCTAGCAACACCTGCTTGGCATTCACCTCCTTATGAGCTGTCAATTCCTGTGGATCAGTAAGACTTGGAACCACACCCTCAACATAGTCTTTGAGGTCATTCTCTTCCAACAGAAGAAGAACCCTAGCCTTCCAAGCCCAGAAGTTAGTTTCCCCTTCCAACCTGTCCTCAATCTTCCAAGTGTTCACCATGTTGACCTGCCCAGAACAAAACAAAAATCTACAACAACCTATTGTACTTGCAGCGGCAAGTGTGTCTCACTAGATGACTCCCTCTCTTCCTTCAAAGCCTCAACTCTGATACCATGTCAATTTTCACATGCAACTCGATGTGACTAATTTCATATCTGAAAATTACTTCCTAATGATCCAACAGTAAACCCTAGTTGTTATCATTGAACAAGTTTACACTAAAATTATGACAGAAAATTACAGCAGTGGAAACAACAAGATCTGAGATAAATCACCCATGCATTTGATACACAAAATTTTTTGTTCTGTACAATTGTCAAATTCAAAAATTCTCAGGGAAAAACCAGCCCTCCCAGCTGTCACAATTTACACCAAATCTAAGGACAAACTTGTCCTCTGAAAAACCAAAAATCAGCAAACCTAATATGGGACAAATTCTCAATCACCAACTCTGCTGCAGCTGCCACCTGTACGACATGCTGACTTCAGTTGTACAGACCTGCTGCTCTGCCCAATAACTCGCACATGCGGATTGTTCTGCCTCTCCCACATGTGTGACTCTACGAACTCTCGGTACAATTCTGCCTACACATGCGAGCAGTCTCCCTCACACGTGTGGCCCATTTCACACGTGCAGCTCAGCTCTCCTCTTCACACGTGCAGCTCAACTCCTCCTTTCTCACACGTGTGCCTTCTTTTGGCTAGAAAAGAATCCTTCATTGGCTGAAATAGAAACAGAAAATCCTCCAAGAAAACCCTAGGCCAGATTTGTCATAATTGCAAAATTTCCCTTGTTGAAATTTCCAAGCTCCTAGAACAAGTGCACTTGCTTATGCTAACTCCATAATGACACAATGAGATTTGTCATAATCTCTCCTCTCCTCTCCTTATATAGGAGTCTTATGAGTGAGTTTAGGAACCCCTTCTAATCTCAACAATTAATTAGAATATTTTGTTCCTCTTTGTGGGTGTGACACCCCCACATAAGACCACAAAGCCCATCACCAAGCCCATGAAGCCCTAGCTTCATCCCAAGGGCGTTTTCACCAAAACGATAGAGTAATCTGGTGCCAACGAAGATTCCCACAGGCCTGACACCATGGCATCTTGTGGGAATAACTCCTGAAGCTACAAAAGCTTCAACAGAATGCACAAAGCATATCCAAAGATTTTTGTCGCATCCACCAACACCTCTACATACCTACCACCAATCACCAATGCAGTTTTGTCAGTGAAATTACCACTTCCACACTCAATCAATTGTAGTGGCTAGCAAAGTTTATTTAGCAATGCTCCAACCTAGTCGCATCCACAATCGAGCTTCAACAACAATGCCCCTGTATATTTAAGTTGGAAATGCAAAAAGAGCTCCCCATAGAGTTTGTTTAGCGACAACACGCCTTAGACTCGACTACACCCAATAAAATTAGTGACAACACGCCTTAGCAGTGAGCAATAAAATTATTATGTATTCTAGTAAATTCACAGTTGACCACACATACCCCACTAAAAGTTCCAAATGACGAAGATAGCAGTGAGCAATAAAATGATTATGTATTCTAGTAACTTCATAGTTGACCACACATGCCCCACTAAAAGTTCCAAATGACGAAGATAGCAGTGAGCAATAAAATGATTATGTATTCTAGTAACTTCATAGTTGACCACAGATGCCCCACTAAAAGTTCCAAATGATGAAGATAGCATGTTAGATGATGTTCATTTTCAAAAGTCAGCTTTGATATAGAAGATGCCTTCTTTCATGGCCTTTCAATACAACTTTCTCACTCAATGTGAATGCAAATTGAAATGGCCTTGTCCAATTCCAATGCCAACATTGCATTGTACATGACTAAGTAGTTTGCACATGTATATCTTCTTTTGTGCCCTTTCAATACAACTTTGTAGCTCAACTGTGAATGAAAATTCAATTGGCCTAGTCACATTCTAGTGCCAACTTTGCATTTGTACATGACTAAGTAGCTTGCATCTGTATATCTTCTTTTGTGCCCTTTAAATACAACTTTGATGGCACAATGGGTTTCAATTTTAATACAACACGCCAATGCCTAGCAATTAATATTGATATGTACAGTTCACAATTTCTTCTGCACCAGTCCTGCAATATAGCTTTCAGATGTTTGACGATTGATTCTTAGCTTCTAGTTGATCATGCAAGCTTCTCCAAATACATAGTTTCAATGTTCAATTTTGAAAGTGTTCAAAAACTCATCTCCATTTGGAAACGGAAACAATTTCCCTAATTCATGTCACTTTGTTTTAAATTTATTTTGGAACATTTCAGACAGTACTCAATTTTGAGTTATCAAACTCAAGATATGTTTATTTTTGTAACAAACAAACAAGTCAAATAATGACTGTTGTAGAGCTTGTTATCTGTGATGGATTTAATCCTCACACATGAAGGCAACAGTTTCATAAATCTCACCTAAACATTGTCTATAAGTATCTACATAGTGAAGCATATCAAATATGGGTACAATAAATTCAACAAATTTTACATCAGCTCAAAAATGATCATCTGAAATCATACATGTCACCTCAATGGTTGTCTGATGAAAATCTCCATGATTCCCACATATCATTAACAACTATGGTAGAGAAATCACCCTTCAGCTCCCATAGTCCTTAAAGAAGGATGCAGTATATGGTGAATCTAGTATCAATGAGTTTATGCATCCCACCTTAGCAAACTTCAAATAACTGGAATGTAACTAGTGACAGTTACATATGAAAATCTAAATTTTCTGCCCATTTTAAGTTAACAACAAATTTTAAATTTTTTAAATTACCCTAGGGAAAACATCATATGCCCACCAAATCGTTCAGTCTTCCAATTTGCATGTATGATCTACACTCAGTGTAGTGACTCTCCCTCTCTTCTAGGCAATTCCGCCCAATGATATTGTTTTTAATGTCTTGTAAACCCAATGTCTGCTGATGTTCTATAGATTTCTACCACATCTGCTCTTCCACCTCTAGGGAAAAATAGATCTGGTTTCACACTACAAAATCTTATTCATGGGTCTACAAAAAAATGTCTTCTACAAAATGACTAGTATTTCTTCCACAGTTCACCATGTCACCATTTTTCATTGCGTTGGCATCTACAAACAAAGTTCGCTTAGCTACAGTTCTCTCAATAGATCAAAGAACCTTCTCTAACAAGAACGTGGTGGTTGTCAAATCCCACTAGTGCGATTGGACTTCGAGGGTTTCATTCTACAAGGCGGCCAAGGTTCGAAACTCGCGGTAGTCGAGAGGAGACACCCAAAAAAATACATCCATGTTAAGGGTTGGTCTAGCCCAGGCCGAGTGCTATCCCTGGGTGATTTTGATGGTTTAGATGCCCTTGGGTTGCGGTTTCTTAGACCACAAGCTAGTCCCACAAGTAACGGACACGCTAGGAAACAAAAAAATAAAACAAGAACGTGGTGGTTTTATCCTACAAAACATGGATACTCTCCAACAAAATGTGTTGGATTTGTCATCCAAAATACGGATCTTCACCAACAAAAATGAGACAGTGTTGTCGTGCAATCAATGGGCCTTGTTGCTCCACTTGTGCCCTACAAATCTCAAAATATTTGTAGGTCTATTTGTTGCTTTGCAAGTTTCCTACAAATCTCAAACTTTGTAGGTCTATTTGTTGCTCAGTGGGTGCCCTACAAATCTCAAAAACGCTTCGTAGGTATATTCCTTCACATAATGAAAATTGACAGAAGGAATAATTCAATGATTCAAATTTCAATACTCTAGTCATAATTTTAAACTTATAAAAAAGTACACAACATACTCAATGGCATTCACTCATGAGACATAAATCATTGGCGATTGGTCACTAACTAGTAATGCCAACAATCAAGTATTCTTCATGTTTTGTATCCTCTAAATCCTAAGTCAAGATACTTTGCAGGTATTCATCACTCTGAAGTAATGGCTTATCTTCTAAGTTTGTAACTATAGGCAACTCCAATGGCCATCTCAACGAACCACATCATCCACACATATAGTGTAATAACCCTAGGCCGAACCCCAATTGTAAATGTACATATTTTGGGCCAAAGTGCCTTTGTATATATGTTTTGAGGCCAGAGTGCCTATGTGATTTAGGCCAGGGAGCCTATGAGCTGAAAGGCCAACGAGCCTATTCGATTATATTAATAAAATACATCATTGTTGCAGACCGTATCAGACAAAAAGAGCATGGGGGGGGCTAGGACTCCACGAGAGGGAAAGGGTGCTAAGGGCTTAAGGAAGAGGGGCTCCGTCAAGGGAGCTTAAGCCAAGGGAATACAACAATATTATTCCAAAAGTCAAAAGTCATGTGATATAATTTTTATCCTAAGTTCCTAAAGGTTGGGAACAAGTCACCAAGTTCATGCAAATATATTGTCGGTGACAAGTGTCAAGTTAAGAGCATGCAAATATATTGTTGGGAATTAGTGTAATTCCATCATTCACACTATCATTCAATCATTTGTACCTTTATGGCGAGAGTGGGAAGTTGACTGTCACCCTATAAATCCTTAGCGATTTGGGTTGAAGAAACAAGTTGTCAGGCCTGTGGATCATTCTCTTTAGGGGAGAGAATTGTTGGGCCAATGGGTGCTAAGCTCTTAGAGTAGCCTTGTGTTCTAGGTGCTACAGAGTTCTAAGACTTCTGGTTGGCTTGTTGCTAAAGCCCTGGAAGGGAAGTGGGATAGTCGAAGGACTGTTGAGCAGAGAGGGGTACACTTCTTGGGGTGGGATAGGCTGTGGGGAATGAGAGGTTGTGAACTGGGAACTATTGTTGGAGTTGGCACCTTGGCCTGAGTTTCATTGTGTTTCCTGTTAGACCATAGTTTGGCTTAGGAATCTTTTGCCCTAGTGGAGTCATAACCCTGGATCGAGGGTGACCTGTTGTTGAGAGTTTATGAGCAGCAAAGTCTATGGCTGGGAAGAACGTCTGAGGTCTGCAACTAGTCGGTGACTTAATTAAAAGATAAGTGTCTTGTGTGTTTTTTATGCTTACTATGTGTTTAATTATATTACGCAGTAATTGTACATATTTATGCATAAATTGTGTGTTGTTAGAACTACGTATTTATTGCATATGCAGGGAATATTTAGTTATTAAATGGTATCAGAGTCATAATGGGAAGAATTCAAAGAAATTCGAATATTCAATTGTAACAAAATTCGGGTTTTTCTGTGGCATGGCTCAGCCTGGATGGTTGGGGATGTTACATATAGAATCATTTATGAATTCTATATGAGACATCATTTTAAACTTCTCAAAAAGTACACAACATACTCAATGTTATTCACTCATGAGACAAATCATTGGCAATTGGTCTCTAACTAGTAATGCCAACAATCAAGTATTCTTCGTGTTTTGTATCCTCTAGATCCCAAGTCAAGATGCTCTGTAAGTATTCGATGCTAGTAGTGGCTCATCTACTAAGTTTGTAGCTATAGGCAACTCCGAAAGGCCATCTCATCAAACCTCATCATCCACACATATAGAACCATTTATGAATTCTATATGAGACATAATTTTAAACTTACAAAAAAGTACACAGCATACTCGATGGCATTCACTCATGAGACAAATCATTGGCGATTGGTCACTAACTAGTAATGCCAACAATCAAGTATTCTTCATGTTTTGTATTCTCTAGATCCTAAGTCAAGATGCTCTGCAGGTACTCGTTGCTCTCATGTAGTGGCTCATCTGCTAAGTTTGTAACTATAGGCAACTCCAAAAGGCCATCTTAGCGAACCCCACCATCCACACATATAGAATCATTTATGAATTGATCCACTTTATTAGACAARCGTTCCTGTATATTGGGTCTTTCTAAGCAATACAACATAGGATATTATGAATGTAACTACGTGAATCTGTGATTAGTTATAGGCAAAGATATTTGTATCTAAACATGATAACTCGTCACACCCTCTTACAAGGTTGCCCCATGTAGTTACAAGATCTCTATGCCATATTATGCGGGTCAAAAMCCCCATAAAGAACTAGGGGCATCCTTATCATAATGAACACAATAGACATACCCTGAGAGGTTGAGGTGTGTCATCCTACACCTAGCACAAGGGAGTCCATATGCGAAGTACATTCATGTAAGCTAGTTACTAAGATTTTAATCAATAACCATTGATCRTGTTGTTCTAGCAAAGATGTCCAAATGTGATATCATTTGTTCCATGGATTATTGGGTGAGCTCCTGAGCAAAAGCATCATCATCTACAACATATACATGAGAAATTGTTCTCCATCAAAAGGGAAATTACTCAAATTTGTTCTTGCAATCGCACAATGTTTAGAAGATATTCTAAAGCATCCATAGCAACAACATAGAAAGAAGGGGCCAAGAAACCCCTTAATAGACCACCTTAGGCACAAAATTAGAACTTGTTAACACAAACTCTACTCAATGCAATAGAGTTGAGTGTCACAACCCAATTAAAAAATCTCTCAATCCTAGCTAAGATAGTAATATAAAATGAAGCCCCACTTAACTAAATCATAAGCCTTGTCCAATTCAATCTCTAGAAAAGCACCCTTTGACTAGTATGCATTGCCTATTCATTGTTTTCCCACACTGTAATAAGGTTGTCTAATAGGAAGTGATCCTTAATAAACCTTGTTTTGCATAGGATTTCATCATTGTGTATAGGACTTTAACTAACACCTTTGAGAATGTATTAAGTAAGGTGATTGGTCTCCATGCTCCCACCATGTCTCCTCTTGTTGTCCCCTTAGGAAGAAGTTGCTCAAGCTTGCATACATGTGCTCTTCTATATGATCCACCTCCATATCTCCCTAAGACTTCATGAATATATCATCACTATTAGAACATATGTTATAATGGTCGTATCTTGTAGTTACGAAGTTTTAAGTCGGAAGTACTTTATGTTTTAATAAAGTCATGATGTGGCAAAGTAATACTATAAATTTAAGTTGTCGTGACTTAATATTAATTAAGTCATAATCAATAAATAGATGGTGAGGATGTGAAATGAACATCCACTCTTATTGAGGCTAAGTAAAACACTCTTTGGAATACAATGATTAGATGTTGATAATGTAAAATGAATAGCCACTCTTACTAAGGCTATGTAAAGGACACTTATATCCATCAAATATCCAATTTGTTGTTATGTGATTATTGCTATTGTGTATGCAAACTTTGATATGGAATGGGAACCACCATGAAGCCAATGAGAAGGTAATATAAGAGGCAAAGAATCGTGTGTGCATAACACAAAACAAGCGTAGGAAGCTTGGCACACGTTGGAGCAGATTTTCAGCAAAGGAAAAATTGCATGGTAAAGACATACAAGTTTACATGCACAAAATTCAAGCAAAATAGTTGTAAAGAATTTCAAAGCGTTGGAACTTGGCACAAACAAAATTCGAAGAGGAATGAGCACAAGCTTTAAGGATTAGTCAACAAAGAATTTGAAAAAGCAACACATAGAAGTTAAGGAGAATGCACAAAATTCAAGAACAACCCACAATACTCTAAGAGACTATGGACAAAATTCAAGGATAGTAAAAAAATTGAAGAGACAATGCATAAAATATGAGAAAAACACACCAATCCACAAGCAAAGAGTGCATAGATAGTGCACACTTTTCTAGGTTATATGAGCAAAACTAAGCACAAATATTGTCTAGCATGTACAACATCAATACGTTGAGGTGCACATCAGTGGATACAAAATTAAAGACACAGCATTGTAAGTTTCAAATTTTTGCACAAGTTTTTTGAAAACCTATTCCAAAATTATTAATTAAAATTTTCACACAAAAATCCATTTCTACTATAGACGAGTTTGGCATTATAGTGGTGTGATAGTGTCGAGTAGTACAACACTATAGGGTTTGGAGGCAAATTATATTTCTTTAAGGTTAGTTGAATTGTTTCATTGGTGCTTAAAATTTATTGATGGTGTAAAAATGCCAAGTCTCTAGAATAAAATGTTCAACCTCACTCAAAGTTTAATGGTCACAATTTTAATTTCTAGAAGCAACACATGAATGCCATATTCTAAAACAAGAGTCTGTTAGTGGACATCACCATTGAGGATGGGAGAGACCTTGATTATGAGGATAAGCAAAAAGTCTTTGACTCCAAGAATAGAGAAGCGATGATGCTAAGTAATAGGTTTCACCAAAATTGAACCTTTAACTTCGAAATTCAACAAACTTCAATAAAAAAATGTGACATCCTTGAACCGTATAGTATGGCTTTGAAGAGCGAAAGCTTTTTTATTCTAGTTTTTCCCCATTATTTAAAAAAGAAATGAAAACACCACCAATTCTTTCCTCAAATTGTGATCTATCTCAATGTGTTTTTATTATGGTTTTTCCCCATTATTAAAAAA
>JASDQU010109366.1:171084-184451 GCA_032191745.1 Picea mariana
ATGTTAGAAAAAAAAGAATATTTTTGTATTTTTTAAGTTTGCCAATATTTTCCGATATTTTCCCCTAGTACGGTGCACCCCTGAAAAGCTCATTTTGCATTTTCAAGGTGTTCTTTTCAGCAGCACTATACAAGGAGATAGGAACTTTGGTATTTTGCACTTGTAAAGAAGGATTCCTCTAGAGAGGATGGTTGGGCGCAGGAAAATATTTACGAGGAGGTCTTCAATCAGGTTGATGGTGTTAGCTGCCTGGACATTCTGGAATTTATGGAATAAATTGGCCTGGACAGATTAATCATTATAGTAATGGAAGCATGCTCTGATCATAGTATTACATGTATCCCTCTCTATGATATAATTGGAGAAATGCTATTGAGTTCACCTTAAGGCATGCTGAGATCAACATTATATTTGTTCAAATCTGTACAAAAGGGTCCTGGATCAGTCAAGGCTTTAGTCTATTTCTCAAGTATTACTGGTAACCAAGAGAAAGAAACTGACAGGAACCAAAGGGGGTTATCCTGACTAATGAGACACTAACGTGGTATATAGCAGGAACTGAACCTGTCTTTGAAATGGTTGAAGAAAAGATTGTGTTCACTGAATTATTTGTATAAGAATTATGAATGATGCTGAAATAGATTTCCTGTAGATGACAAATGATGATGTTTATCCGTCTTTCCTCCCAAATGGTTCATATCTTTGAAGTTATTTTTTCCATCAGGGTACTTCAGTAGGCTAGTGACAAAGGGATACTAAATCAAGGCATCATGAGGAGGTTACAGGTGAAGCAGCAGGTTTCAAATCAGCAATCAAAGTACCAGTCCAGATCATCTATTTGCCAACAGCAGCTACAGACTCTTAAAATCTGAAATGAATGGCAAAGAAGACATCTCTGTACGATGACCCCGCCAGGAATTTACTGCTGCTGTTAAAAGCCTCCAACAGCTACAAAAAACAGCAAGAAAGTGCTGAAGTTATCAGAGCATTGAAAGATTTCTCAGACTTGCAAGTTAACAGTGACTGCTCCATGGATAAGGCTATTCATCTCAATTGCAGATTGCTAGAACAGATCATGTACCCAAAGGTAGTGATCAAGGATATAAGCTCCCAGTGGACCCAAAACATCATCAAATAGCTGAGTGATTAAATATTTGTTATCTATGTTGACATGGTCATAAGGATGCAGCACTCAAGCCGAATGAATCAAAGGAGTTAGAAGTGGACCCAACAGATCACATTTTAATGGTTGGTAGTGGTCCACATAGTAGTAAATTCGTTGTTGACTTAGTCATGATGATAAGAGGATGACAAGTTGCATAGTGAAACCACTTCACACTTTTCAAAGAGCAGAAAAATATTATTTAAAGCTTGGCACATGGTAAAACGGACCACTTAAAGTCATGACTTAGTCAAAGAAGTTAAAGAAAGCCAGCGCTCCACCTTTTTGGGATTTCTATTGCTATTTATGGGGAAAAAATCTATCTTGGAGAGCACTACAAATAGGAGTATGACATGTGGCATGACAACCCCTAAGGCCAAGTCAAAGGAAGGTAGTTGGAGGGGAGATCTGTAAAAGGATAAGTACCTTTCATTTGCAAAATGGATTTGAGGAGAAAACCCCCATAGGCCAAATACAGTTTTATGATAGATTCATGCTTCCATCATCTTCTTTTATGTAGGCTGGATTAATGTGCAGGGCTTCCACTATAAATCTGCTGGTGTAGTCTTCTTTTCCAAAGGTATTTCACCCATTTTGGGGGTTTGTTTTTGGTTAAAGAAGATGGCTTTAGCTGTGATCATTTGATCCTCTTATGCTGTTATGTAATCAGATCCGTTAATGAAGTATTGGCTTTTCAAACTTCATTCATCTTTGAAGGTTGTCCTAAAGTTTTCTTTGCTTTGATGATTACCAGGTGCATTGATAGATGTCATGTGGATGATGAATATTTATTTAAATGAACATTTCACTAAGTTTTGCACACTTATTTGGCTGATATGATTAGTAGGTTTTATTGCTAAATGTCCTTGCTGATTTCTCTGCTCCGAGGCTGATTTGTCATCTTGCTGTCCCAACTCCATAGTCTATTAGGACAAGGCATTGTCCTCTTCAATTCCATCAAATTTATTTTGTGAAATCATAAAACAAACCAAATCGCTAATCTGATTTTCGAATCTGCATTAATAGGACAAATTAGTAATTTGGTCTTAGGGAATCCCCCTTTGTGCCAGAGGAGAGCCAGCCTAAAGTGAGGAGGACGACCATYGAGATGACAGTGTGTGGTGTCTTCAAGTTCCCATGGGTTTGTACTTGGATGATTGGACTTATCTTTTGATATGCAGATCTTGAAGGTAACATTCCCCAATGTTGTCGAATAGTTGCTTTCTAGACACTCGACGATATATTCGCCGACACAATGTTTGCAACAATGGATCTTCTACTACACTACACATACATCAGGAGAGCAATCTACGAGATGAACGTTATCAAAGCTGCAGATGAAAAGGGGTTCCAGGCAGATCTCTTCAAACATGGTCACGCTCAATGGTACATCACATGGTTGATTTCGTTTAACCATGTTGTACACTTGGGGTTTCCATGATTGGGTCCCACCATCCCAATTCATAAATAAAGGTCTAATGTGGATCCGAACAATTTCGAAGGCTTAGGGAGATTAGTATCTCAGAGATCCTCATCACTACTATTATGTGCCTCTATGAGGTCGTCTTCAGTTGCCTCCGTACAACACATTAATTGTCAGACTTCATGGGGAGTGCCATTGGGGTGACACATGTGTGCCTCCTCTCGCCCACCTTATTTGGGATCTACATAGACAAGTTGGAGTCATTCTTGCACGAGCACATCCAGCTAGGCCGTGATTGTCTCCTCCACCATGTCCCGACTCCATACTCCTTTTTGTTGATGGTGTAGTCATTTTAGCCTCCACACATGAGTGTCTACAAAGACAGTTGGGTGTTCTTTCAAGATTCTATGACCTTTGGCAATTGACAATGAACCTTGGGAAAACCAAGGTTATGATCTTCACAATTGCTCGATGAAGACCCTTCCATATTTTCATTTCTATTTCAGGGGGTAGGAGGTTGAGATTACCACTACATACACCTATCTAGGGGTTCACTTTTCAGGGCCGAAGTTCAGCTTGAGGTAGGATCTCTAACCTTGGGTCAATAAGGGGCATGGATGCCTCTCCCTTAGAGAGAGACAGTGTTTCCAACACCACTTTAAGGACATTTTATCCAAACTACAAAAGCTGGAGTGATTCTTGCACAAGCACATCCAGCTAGGTGATGATTGCTTACTCAACCATGTCCCAATCTCCATATTCCATTTTGTTGACAAAGTAGTCATTTTAGCCTCCACACATGAGGGTCTACAGAGATAGTTGGGTGTTCTTTTGAGATTCTATGACCTTTGGCAATTGACAATGAACATTGGGAAAACCAAGGCTATGATCTCCAATTGCTCGATGAATACCCTTTCAGATTTTCACTTCTATTTTAAGGGGGGAGGTTGAGATTATCTAAGGGTTCATTTTTCATGACCCAAGTTCAGTTTGAGGTGGGATCTCTAACCTTGGGTCAATAAGGGGTATTGATCTCTCTCCCTTAGAGAGAGACAGTGTTTCCAACACCACTTTCAGGACAATTTGTCCAAACTAGACCTCGTGAACTCCATCATCAAACCCACTGTTTTGTATGATTCAAAGGTGTGGGGTCCTAGCCTACTCATGTTGGATTAGGCCAATACCAAGAAGTTCGAACACTCTTGCTTTGTCGCATTACCAGATGCAAGAGGCCAATTCTCTAGCCCATTGTTCAAGTAGTGATTAGGCACACCCCTTTCAAAGTGAGATCATCTTCAAACTAGTAGAGTTGTTGCATCATCACCAGAGATTTGGAGGCCATTGCCCAGTCTGCCCATGCCCCCTCAAGGAGACTCTGACGTTGGTTCTCAAAGGGATCATGTTTCCTATAGTCAGTTGGCATATCCATGGACCACCTTCCTCGTTCTAGTACTCTTTAGATGCTCCTAACCACATCTACCTCATAAGCAAGAGAAGCACAATATTATTAGGGAGAATATTTATAGGCAATATATCCAAGTCACTTGGATAGCCGCCCCAGGGGGTTAACACCCAAGATGACCTTTTATGCAAAGCACTTTATGGAGCTAAGGTATGGCCTCATACTTTGCCCCCCTTACACACTTTAGCATTGTATCCATGTTCTTAGCATACCCTTAGGTTGGTTCTCACAAGTATCATGTTTCCTAATAGTCAATTGGTATATCAATAGACCACCTTCCCTCGTTCTAGTACTCTTTGGATGCTCTTCGCCACATTTTGCCTCGTAAGCAAGAGATGAACAAGATTATCCGAGAGGATATTTATAAGCAGTACATCCAAGTCATTAAGATATCCCCCCAAGGGAGTTGACACCCAAGATGAACTTTTATGCAAAGCACTTTATGGAGCTAAGGTATGGCCTTATACTTCAGCCCCCTTAGACACTTCAGCACTGTATCCTTGCGCTTAGGATCCCCTTAGGCCAATTCAAAGGGGATTGTCATCAACTTTGAGCAAAAGTGGCGCACCAGATTCCATGGGAGGAGAGACCATGCCTATTCTGCCATAGGCAAGAGAGGAAGAGAAAGGATCACCTTATATTCATATGCTCCCGATATTATGAGATACATAGTTGGATCAAAGGGTCTCATAATTCCATCTCCACTTTTTTTGGTATCCAAAACAACAATGCATGTCATTATATCGAGGAGAGGCCCTCAAGCTTAGATCTAACATCCTTCAAACACCCCCTCAAGTCGAACACTTCACATCTTTCTTCTCGGTGCTCCCAATGGACATGGGCACAAAGAGGCAAGTAGAGAGCACCAACATTTTAATCCAGGAAATCCATCATGTGGTAGTGAGACCCTTGCAAAGTTGTTGGCTTAGATGTTGGGGCAGTTTACACCAAACTTGCAAGCAACCCTCCTCCATACCTAGCAATAGGCCACCCCTCTTCTAAACAAAGAGACATCTCCCAAACCAAATTCAACTCTTCCAATCAGTCCTCTATCTAGAGATTATTTTGTTCAACCTCAAATAGTAGGAGTTGCACATTCAACTATGGATACTTCAGGAGGAAAGCAACCCCTCTCCTTCTACAACACGCACGTGGACCTTGTGGACGTTTCATTGTACCCTCTCCCATAGCATTGTATTTCACTTATGTATTGAGCAGTGTCATTAACCTCCTTTTGGTCATTTGTTGGACATTAATAAACTTATCTTAATAAGTTGATAAGATTTTCCCAAGGGTCCCTTATTTCTTCAAAATCACCAATTAGATGTTTCGTTTTCTATTTTTGTTGCAAAGTAATCGTTTGCTCGCACCTTCGCAAACTATTATTTTTTTCTCTTTTCTATCAATGAGTTTTACATGCATTACGAATTATATTAACTTTGGATAGATACTTTGTCACATATTTTGTTCCAAAAGATATATTAGTCAAGGATGACTATCTTCTAACACTATCTTCAAGAGGTTGTATTCCTACCACACTACAGTACGTCCTTGATTAATTCAAGTTACTACTCCAAAGGAGCCAAAAACAAAAGAGAAATTATTTATTGCCTCCTCTAGGAAATGTCATACAAGAGTTTTCACATCATGAGGATGCAATTTGACATGCAGCAACAGCTTTCATAGGATGAGAGTAGTTATTTAATGGGGTATAGACATCCACAAACACTCCTAGTCTAACAACACTTCATAAGTACATGATCAAGGAATGAAGTACAAATTGAAATCTATGGAAGATTTAGCGCCAAGGGTTCGCTCAATCAACGACCCATCCACCAAAGTCAGTTTGCCGACGGGAAGGCCATATGTCACAAGTTCAAATCTGATCGAGTCCCTCAAGTTTACCAATAGTTATTGTGACTAGTGGTAGAGCCACCCTCCATCTAGATATTCCGAGGAAGAGGGATGGATCCTACAAGGTTTTTCTTGGAAAAAAAACTATGGAAAATTTATGTATACTATCCCATAATTATTTTACTCCACATTTCAAATTAAAAAAAAAAATTAGACACTTTGTAGATTAGAAACTATTTATTAGGAGAGCCATCAACAAAGACAAACATTGCTTTAGTATCATACATTGTTCTTAAGCTTTTTTTCTAGTATACTTACTAAGATCCTAATGGAATCATACCTTGATGTGAGACCCTTGGATTTTTGGCCTCTCCTTATTGTGGCAACCATTGATTCGTAACATTTTCATTATTCAAGTTTCTCAATACAAATGACCTTGACCACCATTTACATATATTCTCTTCGTTGAAGGAGAAAATGCCAAATCCTAATGCTAATTAACAAGCCTAGATTCTTGAGAAGAAAAAGAAATAAACTTAAAATGTAAGCATCCTATAACAATGCATGTGCATCATATACACATTATGCTTCATAAGGGTCCTATAACAACGCATGTGCACTATATATAACCTCTCAATGTGCCATTATGAACATCACATAAGCTTAATTTCCAATTGCCAAAAGTTCAAACCTAAAATCATCATTAAGACATAATCCCCATGAGAAAGACTATTGAGAGTGGGTATGTTTTACTTGCCAACTCCTTGGGCTCTCCTAGATTCTTGAGAAGAAATAGAAATAAACTTTAAACGTAAGGATCCTATAACAATGCCAAATCCTAATGCTAATTAACAAGCTTAGATTCTTGAGAAGAAAAAGAAATAAACCTAAAATGTAAGCATCCTATAACAATGCACATATATCATATACACATTATGCTTCAGAAGGGTCCTATAACAAGGCACGTGCACTATATAATATTGTGTTTCATCACCTCTCAATAGGCAGAGCCATTATGAACATCACATAAGCTTAATTTCCAATTGCCATTATGAACATCACAGTTTCTCAAGATATAGGCAGTGCCATTATGAGCATCACATATGCAAAGTTTCCAATACCCAAGAGTTCGACCTAAAATCATCATTAAGACAATCCACATGAGAAAGACTATCAAGAGTAGGTATGTTTTACCTGCCAGCTCCTTGGGCTCTCCTTTCAGCAATCTTCCCTTTGGGTGCTGATGATAACTGTCACGATTTCAAAACCAAAGTATCAACATAGGCATTAAACATGCATGAAACTAATAAAACAAAACCTCAATCAAATATCAATTTCAGAGAGAGTATCATGCTGTGGAAGGAAAAGAGAAACAACCTGGGAAGCAATATCTATTCCAATTTCATCTAGCACCTGAAATGAGGTAAAACAATCAAAGTATAAGTATTGTAATACCCTATAATCAGAAAATAAAGTATCACACTTGTGAGAACACAAAAACCAAAGACATGCCTGGTTAGTAAGCTCCTCTGTTTCCTCTTCAGCCTCGTCATTATCTAGAGCATCATCGATGGAACCTGATATCATCTCAGTCTGCACATAAGCGACCCAGATCAGGCATATTATAATTAAGAATATAATAATCTCCTAATAAAATATCTTCTAATCGCCTCTATGCCTCTTCTTATTACTGTAGGATAGAATTATATCTGACAAAATTTACAAGTATTAATAAAGACATTAGTCTGAATAGAAAGGGATATAATTGATCTTGGGAAAGGAGAATGAACTAATTTACTACAAGAAGCAAAGATAGAACTACCAATACACCATATTTGACAGGTTCTTAAGCAGATTAAAATGTTGTCAATTCAACAAAATTGTGTATCGCAAGAAATCACAACCATTAGTGGAGGCAATTTCACAGATGTTTATTAACTAAGCAAAATATTCAGCTGTTCAATAAAATAAGATTTGTACAGATATAATCCAATGGACATGCACTTTACTTCAAACTATGGCAAAGTAAAACTATTGAAGATCCAGCTAAGCAAAGCATTATCGATCTTGTTTTTGTAGCTATTAATGCAAGGAAAAATAATCACGAAGACACAAAAAACCAAAATGTAGTGACGAGACAAAAGAAAAAACAAATCATGCAAGTGACTTCTAAAATATGGCTAGCATCATAAAAAGTCTTGGCAAAGAAGATGGCATATCAAGAGACTCCCATTTTAAAACATGCTAGTATTCAATCAATGGCCCTCAAATGAATAGTAACCACTAATGAGACGGGGAAGGAGGACTATATAGTACAGTTTGACAACCACAACTAAACTTTGAAATAAGAAAAGATATTTGGGTTCCAGTTGTGCAGAGTGTAAAGATGCAACCAGAAATAGCATATATTGACAAACAAATAAATGAACACAATTTAATGGTTGTCTTTGCACTACAAACTAAAACTTCAGTCTCCACCAAGTTGTTGGAGCATTCTCCCAAATAAGTGTAATAAAAAGAAATTCCTCCTCTTAAACCCCTTTACACACATTTGCAACTAACCCTCTGTTGGATCCTTGGATGCTCCATCAAATTTAAAGTTTTAAATGCCTTCCTATGGGAAACAGCATGTTACCATCACTTTCTTAATTGTATTTATGTCCTAGTTCCTTTTAAATTGAACTCCCTCTAATGCCAATTGCTGGGACGTTTAACAAATTTCTTCTCCCCATCTTCTAGGATTTCCATATTCTCTTCCATTTATGTTGACATAAGTCGGTCTCCTTTGCTATTGTCACAATTCTAAAACCATAGTTGGCATAACATTCTAGACTAACTTTTAAAGAAAGTTTGTCATTAACATATCACAATAACCTTTCATTACTTCCAAAGTATGAACATGTTCTAGTTTATCTTAATTTGATAGTTGTGGCCTTGCATAACTTCTTATGTAGTTGCTGCATAAATTGCAACAAAAACGCCATCTTAGTGATTTCTTCCTGATCAGAATTTTTGCTAGAAAACACACAAGTTGGTTAATTCTGCATCAACTATCACAGAAATTAAGAAACCATTTGTTATGGCTTCAGTAAAGGGATTTTTACTTGGAAATATGAGCATCTTTTTGTATTCACTATGAACGATAATCTTAATAAAGAATCTAAATAGCCCCAAGGGTTAGCTCAATTAGTTGGTGCCACTGTTGCCAGGATGTTGCCAGTAATCCAGCACACTATGAATGTCCCCAGTTCAATTCCCAAGGGGTCAGAGACACTAAGTCTACACCGCGTGCTATCCTCTAAATAGGGGGAAGTTGTTGTTGAGTTTTGGTGTACTTCGGGAAGTGGTTCCCTTGTGGTTTTGAGCCTCTAACCACAAGAGGGAGATGTTGGTACCTTTGTAGTACCTTGTACTTTATGTCTAATTTCACTTTGACTTAGGAGATTTAAGTCAAAAGTGAAATTTGATCATTTTAGCCTAAAGTGACTATTAATTCACTTTGTGGGTGAATTACGAGACATAAAGTGAACTTAGGGAACTTAACCCAAAGTGGGTTTGTGAGTGAGATTATTGTGGGATGATCTCAACAATTGATTAGGGAAGGCTTGGGATGATCCTAGCCATCCACATTTAGGTTTCCTTATGGATTTCTCAAGGAGGGTGCAAGGGGCCAAGAGAGGCTCATTCACTCTTATATTCACTTGGAGAGTTTGAGAGGGAGCATGAGGATGAGGTTGGAAGCATTAGTTGAGGGAAGCTTGGGCACCTCCTTCCATGGAGGGCTCATGGAGGCTTAGACCCTCACTTATTTGTGATGGAGCTTCTTGCTTGGAGGAGGGTGCACTCATAGCAGGCACAAGCTACAATTGGACGATCGCAGATCCATCAGTTTCAGTGGAGAGGTAGCACACAAGAGCATCTTCGTGTGCAAGGGATTATTCTTCAGAGCTACAGGGATCAAGGGTGCATCGTTTCAGTGGATAGAGCAACAAAGGGAGAGGGCGCATATCTCCTTGGATCCTTTGGCAAGGCTTGAGAGGAGCTTGCTTTGTATACAGGTTCCATCATAATGTATTTATTGTTGTATCTCATACTTTAGATGCCAGTTATATATATTTCCAATCCAAACTGGTTTTCCCCGGGGGGGGTTTATTCAGGGTCATGTTGACCAAAAATACCTGTGTCCTATTTTCATGCATGCTTAGAGTGTAGATCAGCTTATTTGTGTTTTAAAGATCTAGTGGAGTGTTACTTGTTTTGAGATATATTGCATGTGCTAACCTTTGGTTCGAAAACACTTGCAAGGGCACCTCAAAGAACAATTAACCAATAAAAACTATGGGCAGAAAGTTACTAAACTGTTTGTTGTCCTCAAACACAGCAAAGGACAGTTTTGGAGATTGAAACTTAGAGCTAAATTTTGGTCAAAGACAGATCAAATTTGGCAGCCTCATAGTACCTCAGTTTTCTTCATGGTATAAGAGCATTTTATGGGCAATTCTGAGACAGCTCAGTTGGCAGATTTTGGACAGCTTGTTGGCATAGTTAGTGGACAGCTTGTGGGCAGATTTGTTGGACAGTTGTAGGACTGTTTTGAGGACACGTTTGGACAGCCTTACTTTCGCTCGTGTGCCAAGTGGTGACACTGAGTTCTTTTGCAATTTTTTCTTCGATATGAGCATCAATGTGAGCTTTAGTGGACAACCATGTCAGTGTCCCAAATGCAGGCAGAGGATAGTCTAGAGGGAGCTAGCAATTGGTCCCCTTGGAAGACCAGGATCACATTTGTCTTGGAGGATCTTGAACTATGGGATATAGTTCAAGCTCCCGTGGTGATTCTTCCTGCACCTACTCCTTCACCATTGTTGGATGCATATTTCAAGAAGAAAAACTCCAAGGCGAAGAGGACTATTTGTGATGCAGTGAGGGACCACATCATACCCCATCTAATTGGTAAAGACTATGCATTTGAGATATGGGCATCCTTGTGCAAGCTTTACCAGAGTCCAAACTAGAACCTAAAGATGGTTCTGTAGGGCAAGCTCAGGAGCATTCAGATGCTCAATTTTGAGACGGTCACACCATACCTAGGCAGATTCACTAAGATCATAAATGAGTTAGCAGCGGTCAGAGTCTAGAGAGATTGTAGATCCAGATTTTATGGGGTTCATTTGTACGAGGCATTGTTGCCCGAGAGGTCATGCCTACTTGGGAGAGACTTTGGGACGACTTTGTACAGGGGGAGCTAAGATGCAGCTCTGGATCTTCAGGACAGCAGCTTACGCCTAAGGGGGATGAGGTTCTTGTTCTTTGGTCAAAGGACAAGAAGAAGATCGATGAGGGTGCGAGATAGAGTCCCAGGAGGGACCCGACCAAAGGAGAGTGGCAGTCGGCAGAAGGACATAAGCAAAGTGAGATGCTTTGCTTGTGGTGAGATGGGGCACTATGTTGGACAGTGTCCCAAGAGGAAGAAGAAGAAGCACGATGGTATGGAAACAGCAGCAGAAGAGCGAGAGTTCGTTACTCAATTTGAGAGGGAGTGTGCTTTTGTCAGTTGTTGTTTGTTAGTTGATACACCATCCAGTGGCAGGTGGGGAGACAAAGTTGAGGAGGACCTATTGACTCAGAGTATTGATTGAGAGGGAGCTCAAACTCAATTTTCGAGGACACCATCTTCAGGGGTGACTAGTCCACCCGGGACAGCTTCAGTTTCAGAGTTGTCGAGACAGAGATTTGGTGCAGGGGCTTTAGAGCATCAAAGATTGATGAGGAGGAGCAAGGCACCACAGAGGCTTGAGCCTTACTTGGCTATGGAGACGGGCAGATCAGGTTCAAGTTCCACTTCAGGTGGAAGTCACTTGGTGAGAGGCCAAGTTGAGGATCTTGATGATATGCCAAGATCCAGATACTCTTGGTGAGATGCCAAGAGAGAGATTGTTGGTGAGATGCTAAGAGTAGTGACTGTTGGCGAGATGCCAGGAGGTAGAAATCCTTGGTGAGAGACCAAGGTTGAGGATCTTGGTGAGATGCCAAGACCTAGAGACTCTTGGTAAAATACCAAGAGATGTGACTCATTTGCATGCTATGAGTATAGGACCTTGGTGAGAGACCAAGGAGAGGATCTTGGTTAGATGCCAAGACCTAGAGACCTTTGGTGAGATGTTGAGGGAGATATCTTTGGTGAGATGCCAAGATCTAGGTGATCTCGGGTAGGTGGAGATGGACTTCCATCTAGAGATCAGGCAGGTTGGCAGATCAGTGTCAGGGAAGGTTGAGCAGATCAATGTCAGAGCAGGTTGTGCAGATCAATGTCAAGACAGGTCGAGCAGATCAGAGATAGAGGCCACTTTGATGAGAGGATACAACCATACTCACCTAGGCCTTGCTAGGAGGCAAGGAAGTCCACAGCTGGGACGAGATTGATTGATGAGAAACACTTTCCTCGATAAGAGGGAGTATTGAGTTTTGGTGTACCTCGAGAAGTGGTTCCCTTGTAGTTTTGAGCCTCTAACCACAAGAGGAAGATGTTGTACCTTTGTACCTTGTACTTTATGTCTAATTTCACTTTGACTTAGGAGATTTAAGTCAAAAGTGAAATTTGGTCATTTTAGCCTAAGATGACTATTAATTCACTTTATGGGCGAATAAGGAAACATTAAGTGCACTTAGGGAACTTAACCCAAAGTGGGTTTGTGAGTGAGATTATTGTGGGATGATCTAAACCATTGATTAGGGATGGTTTGGGATAATCCTAGCTATCCACATTTAGATTTCCTTATGGATTGCTCAAGGAGGGCGCAAGGGGCCAAGAGAGGCTCACTCACTCTTATGTTCACTTGGAGAATTTGAGAGGGAGCATGAGGATGAGGTTGGA
Source organism: Picea mariana (assembly GCA_032191745.1). Classification (NCBI taxonomy): domain Eukaryota; kingdom Viridiplantae; phylum Streptophyta; class Pinopsida; order Pinales; family Pinaceae; genus Picea; species Picea mariana. The sequence goes on from JASDQU010109366.1 coordinate 183,860, forward strand.
AGCATTAGTTTAGGGAAGCTTGGGCGCCTCCTTCCAAGGAGGGCTCATGGAGGCTTAGACCCTCATTTATCTGTGGTGGAGCTTCTTGCTTGGAGGAGGGTGCACTCATAGCAGGCACAAGCTACGGTTGGACGATCGCAGATCCGTCAATTTCAATGGAGAGGTAGCACACAAGAGCATCTTCGTGTGTAAGGAATTCTTCTTCAGAGCTACAGGGATCAAGGGCGCATTGTTTCAGTGGATAGAGCAACAAAGGGAGAGGGTGCACTAAGCTTGGGCACCTATCTCCTTGGATCCTTTGACAAGGCTCGAGAGGAGCTTGCTTTGTATCATACAAGTTCCATTGTATTGTATTTCTTGTTGTATCTCATGCTTTAGACACCACTTATTTATACTTCCATTCCAAACTGGTTTTCCCCGGGGAGGTTTTATCTAGGGTCATGTTGACCAAAAATACTTGTGTGCTATTTTCATGCATGCTTAGAGTGTAGATCAGCTTATTTGTGTTGTAAAGATCTAGAGGAGTGTTACTTGTTTTGAGATATATTGCATGTGCTAACCTTTGGTTCAAAAACACTTGCAAGGGCACCTC
>JASDQU010109367.1:0-26811 GCA_032191745.1 Picea mariana
TCTCTCCATGATCTCGTAGCATTGTCTGGTAATTATTACATATTCTCTCCACGATCTATCTATTCTCTTCTCTGGTTGTATAATGACTGATATTATTGATGGATGAATGCAATCATCGACAACAGGTGGGCACACGTTGGGGTTCTCTCACTGTTCTTCCTTTGAGAGCAGAGTCCACAACTTCAACGCTACGCATAACGTCGATCCGACCATAGAGCCACTCTTTGCGCAGAAGCTACGCAGGGTCTGCCCACAGCCCAACAGCAACCGCAGCGCAGGCTCTTTTCTGGATTCCACCGCTACTCACTTTGACAACGCTTACTTCCAAAATCTGGTACAAGGAAAGGGAGTGTTTGCCTCGGACCAGGCACTGTTCTTGCAGAATGGTCGAACAAAGGCCATTGTGGAGAGATTCGCGAGTGATGAGAAGGCCTTCTTCAAAGCATTCGCAACCTCTATGCTCAAGATGGGGAGTGTTGGAGTGTTGACCAGCGGAGGAGAAGTGAGAGTCAACTGCAGAAAAGTAGATAATATTTCCTGAACAGACAGCAACAACAGTTTCATCCATCCATCCGTTCCCTTTTGATGATTCATAACGAATTGCTATTTTAATCTATTATGATTGTATTGTTTCAGATTATGGTTGTATTGTTTTCAGAGGATTTGTTTGCAGAGAGATGATATATAAATGTCTGTAATTTACTCACTGATTTGTTTATGTCTCACTCCATCTTGGATATTCTCAGTTTATTCAATCAGTAGTCAAAATGGATATATTTTGACATTCCAACCACGTTATCATTTCAAAATCACGCACCCAGCTCGTTTCGAAGTGTACTAGAAATTCGGTGTACAGTTATACGTGTTGAGTGGTCACGATCCAATTTTGCTTCTGTGGTAAAAACATAGCAACGATATCAAATTTTTTTTTAAAAAACCTCACCAACTCAGTTAAAACCAAGGAACAGGAAAAAAATAAAAGAACGCCGGGCACGCAGTTAAAACCCCATTCTACAGTAAATAATCCATCATTACGAAAGCTGTTCAGACTCCCACACTCCATTAAAAAACGAATGCCATTCACATTCCAAGAGTGGAATGAGACGGTTCACATTCCAGCACTTCAATCCGTGAGTGGTTTAATCATGTAAACGTGAGTGGTTTATTTAATCATGTAAACTTGATAATAAAAATTTTCATAGATATTAATTCTTGTTAATCAGTTAAATATGGCAATCATATGGCTTTATAGTAATTTCTTAATATGATTAGGTTAATTGATGCATTCATAAATGCAAGAAAGTTATGAACAATGAATCATATTCATTGATTTGAGAGGACAAGGAAGAGTATGCTAGCATCTTTTATTGCTAGCCATCAAATTAGGTTTTTAGATTAAAAGATCATTAATTGTGCATATTGTCAATAGGTGTAAGCTTATTAAAAAAACTGTTCCACCAATATTCAATTAGGAATCAAGTGAAACTTACATATACATATGGATCAAGGAACTATCAATTTGTCAAAAAAAAGTTTATCTACTCTAAACATGATCCGTTGTTCAACATTCTAATATAACATTTAGTGCTTGTTTAAAAACATATAGGAGGAACATTACATTAACAAAAAATTGTTTCCCTTTATGAACTATTAAGTCTGTCTTCATAATATAAAATATTTATTTGGTGTGGGACAATCCAATGATTTTTTGGATAAAATAGTCAAAACAGTCCACTGATTTTTTGGATAAAATATCTGCTTTAGAGTTATATTTCCTATGAACATGCACAAACTTTATCACTTCAAAAGTGTTTTTTAGTCTTTTGATTTTTCCTTTCAAGGTGTCAAGATATAGCGGATTCAAATTTGATTTATCATTTATCCAGTCAAGAGCCACCTTTGAATCCTCAACGATCAACATCTTATTTATGAATGTTTTCAAATCTTTTTGGATCTAATGCAAGTAATTCCACCTTGAGCATGTGGCCTCTCATATCATCTTGTTTTCCAAAGAGTCCTTCCATGGTGGTGTAGATCTCGTTTGGAGTTTTGCAAGTAGATACATGAAACAACAACTCAGGGGATATGTGCATGCAAAGGGCTCCGTAAGCCTCATCCATTCTATTGAGGTATTTGGAATTTTCAATGGCTGATATGGGTTTCTGTTTCCGTAGCCATGGTTAACTTGTACAATTCTCTACATCAAAGCAAAATCTCCATCTTTTTGTTCCATTCAAAGTAGTCGTACAATGTTAACATGACAGATGGTGGAGATTCCACTCTTCCCATGTTCTTCAATCTTTGGTACCTACAAATAAAAAACGTTGGTGCACCTTCCTCGCAACTTGTGGGCTTTGATACCATGTAGAATGTGGCGAATACCTAGAGATCTAGGTAGTAGAAGAATGAACACAACTTGCAAAATAGAGAAGAAGAGAGAAAAATTGGAGAGAAAATATTGGAATTGTATTAACCAAATGAATGAATAATAATTTACACATGATACAATCTGTATAAATCAACTAATGCACACTGGAAGAAAATCCAATGTGCCATAGTGGCGGTCTAGAGAGATATGGATACACACAAGTAGTTATCAGAGTTCATTGCCACCTAGTCCTAGTTAACTAGTCATGCAGTCTTAGTTGACTGGGTCATACGTGTGGAAGTGAGAGAAACAAATGCAATTGTTGGTGATAAAACTGAAGTTTACATGCATGAGTGACTTCCACAATATAACTAAGTGTAATTAAGTGTAACTGACTATAAACTGAAGAGAATATTCTCCTAAAGTGTAGGAGAGGTTCTTTAAAAATAGGAGACCTTCAATAATAACTAATCAACATAGGAAAATAAGGAAAAATACCCTAGGTGTGTGTAATATCTCCAACAATATTGTGACTTCAAAAGGTGTCTTTTGTGTGATACATTATAAGGAAAATATTTTATCTCATGACATATCACATGCCTAGAAAATTTCTTTCATGTCACATATTGTAAACCAAAAAAAATACTCCATTCGACATATCATATCACTAAATATTTCTCTCATATGACATATTGCAGGGCCACAAAAATTCCAAGAGCATGAAAAAATGCAAATTCATAAAGTTTTTTCGAATGTGTTGTATGTCAATTGACATTTTAAAAAAAGGTAAAAGGGTGGAAAATGAGTCAATTGTTTTTTATAAAAAGTTACCAAGACTTGTTTTGTTTCATTACAATTTTTCATGACTTTATTCAAGTGCATTGTCATTGATCATGTCACTTAGTGTCGGGAAAATTCTCTCAAGCCCATCACAATCAAAGGATATTTAGTCACCCACTTGCACATCACCACCTGTTAGATATTCCAGTTAAGCTTTGCCCCTCATACTGAAATTTAACTTCTCTTTGATTTCAAGGTGTCATTGGACATTAGGGTTTTCTACTTGTTTTGTTTATTTTCCATTTGCCCATTTAAAAATAACTACTTAAAAATTAAAAAAAAGAGAAAAGGAAAATCTTCCGCATTGAAGATAAAATTTGATTTGGCACATATAGGGACTCAAACTCTTTCGAGCTCAACCAATACAAAATTGCTTCATAGGTCATTGCATAAATACCCAAGCCATAAGTCCTATACCAACTTATATTTGACAAGTCGATCAAGGAATCAAACCAACGAATAAATAGAGTATCAGGTAGAATGGGTAAAATAGTGGGTGTGGTGAGAACTCCTCAAATGGGATAGAAAAGGCGAATTGACTTGGTTCTGCTCCTTTCTTGAATTCTAGAAATTTTGGGAAACTATGCCTTGATAACTATTTTGGGGAAGCTTGGGGCAATTGGGTTCCATTTTATTTCCTAAGTTGTGATTGACATCATTGTAGTATATATACGAGAAGCTTATGTACTGCTACTTACTCGAGATTGGTCCGAGAAGTTGAATGGATATTTTAGCACGGACTAGGCTCACCATTGGTTGCGATTAAGAATGTGGCAAATACATGCACAATAGATCTAGCTAGTAGAAGAATGAACACAACTTGCAAAATAGAGAAGACGAGAGAAAAATTGGAGGAGAGGGATTTAATATGCAATGGAGTAATAAATAGCTCTATGGATGACTTAGCCATTTGTATTTTTGAAAATGTTTGTAGGTATTCCGAATGGATTGATGAATGTGAGCATGTAAATAATTATGGCTAAATGGATGCGTCTGCAGACATAGATAACATATCGCGTATATCTTGAATATAGTAATCCGATATATGGATGTTTCTTTTCTTGAGATTCTATCTGAAATATGTGAGAGCATCTGCAGTTTGGATGTGCAACTTCCTCATAATGTGCAATACAAGAAGCCATTTGAACAAATTCACAATATTTTGCTTTGGTCTGTCATGTTCATGGATCATGTTTGAAAAATGATTGTGATGTTCAGTCACTTAATATATCTACTACACGGATTAACTGTGTATATGACAGTTAAAATTAGTTCAAACCCTAACCAAGTGCATGATTTTTTTTTTAAAAGAACCTCACCTACTCAGTTAAAACCAAGGAATGGGAAAAAAATAAAAGAACGTCRGGAACACAGTTAAAACCCCATTCTACAGTAAATAATCCATCATTACGAAAGCTGTTCAGACTCCTACACTCCATTAAAAAAACGAATGTCATTCACACTCCAAAAGTGGAATGAGACGGTTCACATTCCAACACTTCAATCCATGAGTGGTTTAATCATGTAAAGTTGACAATAMAAATTTCCATAGATATTAATTCTTGTTAATCATCTAAATATGGAAATCATATGGCTTTACAGTAATTTCTTAATATGATTAGGTTAATTGATGCATTCATAAATGCAAGAAAGTTATGAACAATGAATCCTATTCATTGATTTGAGAGGACGACAAAGAATATGCTAGCATATTCTATTGCTAGCCATCAAATTAAGTTTTTAGATTAAAAGATCATTAATTGTGCATATTGTCAATATGTGTAAGCCTATTAAAAAAACCGTTCCACTAATATTCAATTAGGAATCAAGTGAAACTTACATATACATATGGATCAAGGAACTATTAGTTTGTCAAATTTTTTTTTATCTCCTCTAAACATGATCCATTGTTTAACATTCTAATATAACATTTAGTGCTTGTTTAAAAGCATATAGGAGGAACATTACATTAACAAAAAATTGTTTCCCTTTATGAACTATTAAGTCTTCAAAGTGATTTCGTCTTCATAATATAAAATATTTATTTGGTGTGGGACAATCCTTTGGATAAAATAGTCCAAATAGTCCACTGATTTTTTGGATAAAATATCTATATTTCCTGTGAACATGCATAAACTTTATCACTTCAAAAGTGTCTTTTAGTCTTTTGATTTTTCCTTTCAAGGTGTCAAGATATAGTGAATTCACGTTTGATTTATCATTTATCCAGTCAAGAGCCACCTTTGAATCCCCAATGACCAACATCTTATTTTTGAATGTTTTCAAATCTTTTTGGATCTAATGCAAGTAATTCCACCTTGAGCATGTGGCCTCTCATATCATCTTGTTTTCCAAAGAGTCCTTCCATGGTGGTCTAGATCTCGTTTGGAGTTTTGCAAGTAGATACATGAAACAACAACTCAGGGGATATGTGCATGCAAAGGGCTCCGTAAGCCTCATCCATTCTATTGAGGTATTTGGAATTTTCAATGGCTGATATGGGTTTCTGTTTCCATAGCCATGGTTAACTTGTACAATCCTCTACATCGAAGAAAAATCTCCATCTTTTTGTTCCATTCAAAGTAGTTGTACAATGTTAACATGACAGATGGTGGAGATTCCACTCTTCCCATGTTCTTCAATCTTTGGTACCTACAAATAAAAAATGTTGGTGCACATTCCTCGCAACTTGTGGGCTCTGATACCATGTAGAATGTGGAAAATACCTAGAGATCTAGGTAGTAGAAGAATGAACACAACTTGCAAAATAGAGAAGACGAGAGAGAAATGGGAGAGAAAATAATAGAATTGTATTAACCAAATGACTGAATAATAATTTACACATGATACAATCTGTATAAATCGACTAATGCACACCGGAAGAAAATCCAATGTGCCATAGTGGCGGTCTAGAGAGATATGGATACACACAAGTAGTTATCAGAGTTCATTGCCACCTAGTCCTAGTTAACAGGTCATGCAGTCTTAGTTGACTGGGTCATACGTGTGGAAGTGAGAGAAACAAATGCAATTGTTGGTGATAAAACTGAAGTTTACATGCATGAGTGACTTCCATAGTATAACTAAGTGTAATTAAGTGTAACTGACTCTAAACTGAGGAGAATATTCTCCTAGAGTGTAGGAGAGGTTCCTTAAAATAGGAGACCTTCAATAATAACTAATCAACATAGGAAACTAAGGAAAAACACCCTAGGTGTGTGTAATATCTCCAACAATATTGTGACTTCAAAATGTGTCTTTTGTGTGATACATTATAAGGGAAAATATTTTATCTCATGACATATCACATGCCTAGAAAATTTCTTTCATGTCACATATTGTAAAAAAAAAAACTTTCTCCATTCGACATATCATATCACTAAATATTTCTCTCATATGGCATATTGCAGGGCCACACAAATTCCAAGAGCATGAAAAAATGCAAATTCATAAAGTTTTTTCGAATGTGTTCTATGTCAAATGACAATTTAGAAAAAGGTAAAAGGGTGGAAAATGAGTCAATTGTTTTTTATAAAAAGTTACCAAGACTTGTTTTGTTTCATTACATTTTTTCATGACTTTCTTCAAGTGCATTGTCATTGATCATGTCACTTAGTGTCGAGAAAATTCTCTCAAGCCCATCACAATCAAAGGATATTCAGTCACCCACTTGCACATCACCACCTATTAGATATTCCAATTAAGCCTTGCCCCTCATACTGAAATTTAAGTTCTCTTTGATTTCAAGGTGTCATTGGACATTAGGGTTTTCTACTTGTTTTTGTTTATTTTCCACTTGCCCATTTAAAAATAACTAAAAAATAAAAAAAGAGAAAAGGAAAATCTTCCGCATTGAAGATAAAATTTGATTTGGCACACATAGGGACTCAAACTCTTTCGAGCTCAACCAATACAAAATTGCTTCATAGGTCATTGCATAAATACCCAAGCCATAAGTCCTATACCAACTTAGATTTGACAAGTCGATCAAGGAATCAAACCAACGAATAAATAGAGTATCAGGTAGAATGGGTAAAATAGTGGGTGTGGTGAGAACTCCTCAAATGGGATAGAAAAGACGAATTGACTTGGTTATGCTCCTTTCCTGAATCCTAGAAATTTTGGGAAACTATGACTTGATGACTATTTTGGGGAAGCTTGGGGCAATTGGGTTCCACTTTATTTCCTAAGTTGTGATTGACATCATTGTAGTATATATACCAGAAGCTTATGTACTGCTACTTAGTCGAGATTGGTCTGAGAAGTTGAATGGATATTTTAGCATGGACTGGGCTCACCTCTGGTTGCCATTAAGAATGTGGCAAATACCTGCACAAGAGATCTAGCTAGTAGAAAAATGAACACAACTTGCAAAATAGAGAAGACGAGAGAAAAATTGGAGAGAAAATAATAGAATTGTATTAACCAAATGAATGAATAATAATTTACACATGATATACTTTGTATAACTCAACTAATGCACACTGGAAGAGAAGCCAATGTGCCATAGTGGTGGTCTAGAGATATATGGACACACACAAGCAGTTATCAGAGTTCACTGCAACCTAGTCCTAGTTAACTAGTCATGTAGTCTTCAATTGACTGGGTCATACGTGTGGAAGTGAGAGAAAAAAATGCAATTGTTGGTGATAAAATTGAGGTTTCCATGCATGAGTGACTTCCACAGTACAACTAAGTGTAATCAAGTGTAACTGACTCTAAAATGAAGAGAATATTCTCCTAGAATGTAAGATAGGTTCCTTAAAAATAGGAGAGCTTCAATAATGACTAATCAACATAGGAAAATAAAGAAAAATACCCTAGGTGTGTGTAATATCTCCAACAATATTGTGACATCAAAAGGTGTCTTTTGTGTGATACATTATAAGGGAAAATATTTTATCTCATGACATATCACATGCCTAGAAAATTTCTTTCATGTCACATATTGTAAACAAAAATCTTTCTCCATTCGACATATCATATCACTAAATATTTCTCTCATATGACATATTGCAGGGCCAGAAAGATTCCAAGAGCATGAAAAAATGAAAATTCATAAAAAAATTTCGAATGTGTTGTATGTCAAATGACATTTTAAAAAAAGGTAAAAGGGTGGAAAATGAGTCAATTGTTTTTTATAAAAAGTTACCAAGACTTGTTTTGTTTCATTACATTTTCTCATGACCTTCTTCAAGTGCATTGTCATTGATCATGTCACTTAGTGTCGGGAAAAGTATCCCAAGCCCATCACAATCAAAGGATATTCAGTCACCCACTTGCACATCACCACCTATTAGATATTCCAGTTAAGCCTTGCCCCTCATACTGAAATTTAACTTCTCTTTGGTTTCAAGGTGTCATTGGACATTAGGGTTTTCTACTTGTTTTTGTTTATTTTCCACTTGCCCTTTTAAAAGTAACTGCTTAAAAATAAAAAAGAGAAAAGGAAAATCATAAGTCCTATACCAACTTAGATTTGACAAGTCGATCAAGAATCAAACCAACGAATAAATAAAGTATCAGGTAGAATCACTAGTACATTTGGGTCAAATTCCGATAATGCGTTTGACGTAATTGCCACTTTATATTGTCGGGACAACGACAAACAACGAACCCCCTCAAACGTCGTTTCACATGAAGTCGCTTTTCCAATGACATAGATTTCGTCTTTATTGCGAAGTTTCATGCAGACACGTGCCATCTCAGATTTGATTGTCCAAACCCCATATAGTCGTCGTAAGATCGACGTTTGGAAGGTGGCAAGACGGACGTCCTGGACGTGGAAAGAGAGACGTCTTGGACGTGGCAAGAGCGACGTCTTGGACGTGGAAAGAGAGACGTCTTGGACGTGACAAGAGCGACGTTTTGGACGTGCCAAGAGAGACGTCTTGGGGGTGGAAAGAGAGACGTCTTGGAGGCTTGGAGGTGGCAAGAGCGACGTCTTGGAGGTGGCAAGAGAGACATCTTGTAGGTGTCAAGAGAGACATCTTGGAAGTGGCAAGAGCTACATTAAGAGGTATTATCTCCGACGTGGTTTCTATGGGAGCGACACTCCAAGATGTTGCAATGGCGATTGTTTTGTAGATATTTAAAAAAAAATACAATATCAATACTGAGAGGAACAGGTGCAGTAACCTTTGCTAAGATACTAGCCATATCAATAATTAAATCTATATCATTAGTCTTAGGAAAGGTTGGTTGAGGAGGAGGACTAACTTCCAATGGTAAAGGGGGTCTTGTCTAATGAGGTTTAGGATCACTAGGATATGTCTCGAGTGTGTTATCACACAAACTCGCAATTTTTGAGCTAAAGTCGAAAAGCTCAAGTGCAATCATGCATAATAAGACTGCAAAATTATACTAGAGAGTAAGTCCCTATTTTTAGAAAGGATCAAAATAATTTTGTACTTTCTTGGGTACATCGAAACAAGTGCCATCCAATACAAGATCCTATATACCAATGAGATAGCTGAGAAACAAAAATTCCAAAGCTTTCACTGAAACCTCTGACAATTTGTTTGACATTTAGCAGACAATTATATCATCAATAATACAACTTGAAGTCATTGCAGGTATTGCTTTATATCCTTTAGCTAGCACAAAAAATTCACACATAGCATGCAAGTGTTCTATATATATACATTGAGCAGAAGAGAAAATTCATAGAATGCAAATAGTAGCAATTTGAAACAACCATAACAGATTTGGACTCCAGATATAAATCTCATAATCTCTCATGCCAAGACATTTGAAAATCTCAAACCATGTAAAATTCAATATCCCTATACTCGGTCAGAGCAAGGGGCGAAAAAAGACAAATTTAAATACTTCAACAACTATAGCATATTTGGCCTGCAAATATACAACACATATATATTAAGTTTAGTTTCAAATAACAACCAATGTTACTATTATATACACACCTAATCCATCTAGTTTCAAATAACAACCAATGTTAACTGTCATATACACAGTTAATCTGTGTAGTAGATATATTAAGTGACTGAACATCACAATCATTTTTCAAACATGATCCAAGAACATGACAGGCCAAAGCAAAATATTGTGAATTTGTTCAAATGGATTCTTGTATTGCACATTATGAGGAAGGTGCACATCCAAATTGCAGATGCTCTCACATATTTCAGATAGAATCTCAGGAAAAGAAACATCCATATATCAAATTACTATATTCAAGATATACATGATAGGTTATCTAAGTCTGTAGATGCATCCATTTAGCCAAAATTATTTACACGCTCACATTCATCAATCCATTCGGAATACCTGCAAACATTTTCAGAAATACAAATGGCTAAGTCATCCATAGAGCTATTTATTACTCCATTGCATATTAAATCCCTCTCCTCCAATTCAATAAGGACGACCTTTGTTCAATAATTCAAACCTCTATAAATATCAACTATCCAGCTGATCTAACTACACTACTAAAAAAAGGCATGTGCCAAAACACAAACACTAAAATATATGGTTCAAAAATCTTACACGTCAATGGGCTCGCTCAATGCTGTCAATTCCAATTAATCCAAGAGAGGATATTATGTTCAGTAAGGACTCAAAAGTAGAAAAGCCACTTGTGAAAAATAATACTACATAAAAATAACCTTAGGAAAACACAAAAAACTACACTGGCCATTTATTGAGGTGGTGAAACTCTCCTGGCATATCCTGCATGAACCCTCCCCGATAAGATCTTTCCAATCCCTGAATGAATAAAAATGTTAGAGCTGGAAAAATGTCAAATTGCAAGGCTTCATATAGTCAACAGACTAAATGTCAAACTGCAAGGCTTACTTTATGGGAAACCAAATAATATAAGACAAATATAGAAAGAAAAATAAACAAACTACATCAAAATCACTCTTAGAGATTCAACCTAAGTTGGGCAAAAGAACATGCCACTTTGATATCATAGGGAATAGTTAATCAAATATACTAAAGTGAAAACTAATGATCCATTGCCTATTTTTATGGCTCAACATTAAATGTGGTCAAAGTAAGGATACAAAAGGGAAGATATTTAACTAGGTAGATTACAAGTTATCTCATGAAGATTACACAATTACAAGTTATCTCATGAAGATTACGCAGATCCGTGATCAGCTTGTAGCAATTGGGGAGAAGGTGGACGGCACAAAACTAGTAAATACAACACTGAATGGATTCTCTAATCCTTGGGAATCATTTGCCAAGGGGATCTATGCTCAAGAGAAGCTTCCCACTTTTGAGAGGCTCTGGGACGATTTTATCACTACTATTCTTACTTCTCTTCTATTTTATATCACTTCTATTCTCGTTCTCACTCTATTTCCATCATTTACATATTGTACACGCAATGTGAGGGCAAGTGACTCTTGATGATTGAGTGACTGAGAGCAAGAGTTTATTGAGTATTGCCTTGTAACCTTTCATTGCTTCCATTATTCTTTTCTTGAGATAGTGTGATTGAGAGGTAGCATCAAGTACTTGTGATAGTTGAATTTCATCTTTGAAACATTGTGATTGTACCTATCCCATCCCGTAGAGGAGGAATTGTACATCTTGGCTTCCCCAAGATCTTGGAGAATTATTGGTGTGTCTGGACCTATCAAGAACTTTGTTCATCCTACAACCCTTGGTGAAGTATTAGAAAGAAATAGAAAGAAACTATACTTCTTTCTCAATTTGTGTGCACTAAGAATCATAGAAAACGCCAAAACTACTAAAAAACAACGATTTAAATTGCATTTACAGTCATAAAAGAAATTTAAACAGCCCATTCTAACTGTTGTTTTTTGCATTTTGATTAAGCATTTTTACTTTAGATTTCAATTGGGTTACATGCCCAACATAGTGTTAATTTTCTGCATTGATTTCCATGCATTTGGGACAGTGTTAGAGAGATTTTAGCTTGTTGTTTTCTATACTTAATCAGATATTACAAACAAAACAGAGAGGTGACAGCGAATGATCATAATTATATGATAAACAACATGAACACAAGGCTCGTCATCATTATATGATAAACGAGGCCATTTAAGACATGATCTAGCTATTTAAATTGTGTCAAGAAATCCTTTAACTCATATTTAAGTAGAATCGGCTTAATACCTACAGTAAAAATCAAGATGTTAACGGAAGAAGTCTTTCAGAATAGAACTGAACACACACACTGTTCTTTATTATTTAAGCTAGCTATTGAGTGCATTAAAGATGCTCTCAATTTCACTAAGCATTTTACATTTTCAGAAATTAAGATTTTATCCAAGAATAAACCGAGAAATAATGAGTGTGTGACTACAAACAATGGAAAAGGCACACATATATAAAGAGCATACGACTAATGTCAACCTTTACCCTCTCACTTTCCTTAACAAATGGGCTACCATTCTCTCCAACTAAGCCATACTTCACATGGTTCTCTTTGTAATCACCTGCTGCAACTATTGGCAAATAGTTAAAGACACAAGTACATGTTTTGTTGCATCTTATTAATCTTTCTTTTAAGTTTTAACACCTTGATTGCTATCTTAAAAATATCATGGTTATACTTACTTCCATCTTTACCAACGTCCTCCGTATATGGATTATTCTTCCTCTCGTACTGGTTACTATCTTCATGCAGATCATTTTTATCATCACCTTCCCCCCATTTGGAATCATCTTTATTCACTTTCTCTAAAATAGAATCCCCATCCCCAACATACCCTTCTTCACTATCTGATGGTGGAATGGGTGGAAGCTCAATGTAGTCTTTAGAATCCATTTCGCTGTTAAATGGCAATGTTAATCTGCAAAAACTAACACCCACAAATTTTTATCAGAAAAGAAAACAATAAAATGAACAATGATAATGAACAGAACCTCTTAAAATGTAATTATCTATTGATATTTATGCATAAGTAAAAAAATATGCGAACAGACACTTGAAAAACATCACTTTCCTCAGAGACTCTGTGACTCATACATAACATGGCCCTTCTACAAATTATTTCTTAGAAAAAATTGCAGGATCCACTAGGTATGCAAAGATTTTACCATAGAATTCCATTATCTGCAAACTTTGAGTTCCAACCAAGGTTACCAAAAATACCCAGAACTTGCAAAATTTGCACAAAATGTATTGTGATCCAGTTTTGCAAACACTCTTAAGGTTACCAACCCTTGAATTAGAGATTACTTTAGATATGCATGTTCCTATTTTCTGTGCTACATTTATCCATGGTCAAAGAAAAGACAAAGACACTTAGTGAGATTCAGCAAAAAAAAACATAAAATTCTTCACAGTTTATTACACAAACATATCCTAGGAATGATTTTTCTCAAGAGTTTAAAGAATTTTCCGACAAGAATAGGGTTTATTGGTAGTAAAATAATCTATTGTTAGCATAGATTAAATTTCATGATCTGATTGTTTTGCAAAAACTCACAAATATTTTTCACCCTAGGTTACAATTTTATTCCACCAACACACTGATTGAATTGGACATGTTTTGGGCATATGGGAAGGCTATTGAAGGATACTTTGGCAGTATCAAATGCAAACTTTTCCCAAGGTTTATCCAAGGAATTTACCATCTAAAATTCCACCTAGCAATACTCCCTGGCATAGACATTGAGCCATGTGCGAATGTCACCCTAGAAGTTTGGGCGCAAGCTAATGATGCTCTTGATGAAGTTGGGAAGAAAAAAGAAGAAAAGAAATCTATGTTGATTGAACTTGTAGTAGGTGGAGTAGCGAGGAGACCTACATTCCCCTTGGGCAGTCATGGGGTGGTAAGGGACATCAACATGGCCTCAAATGCTTTGTGTTCTACGTGCCTTGGTCCTAATCTTAGTACCACATCATTGTTCTTTGTTCTGAAAACAAACCTAGGGCACAACCTTCCATCCATTATGTTATGAAGAAAAGAAAGAAAGGGAGAAGTGAATAGGATTGTCTTATGGAGTACCCTTCGGCATTGCAAAAATAATCGATTCTACCTGGATATCAAGCCCTTACTCATCAAAATAGGAAAGAAAAGGAAGATTTGCATGACTAGATAGGAGGAGTTGAAAAAATAGAGTGAGAAAGGCAAGACCCTGTTAAATTTCTTAGTTTTTGGTCCCAAAAAGGCAATGTTTATTAAATCCGTTGATGCATAACTTGTTGAATGAGTTCATCGTAGAGATAGGAGTGGAGCCTGTTATCTGGGTCATAACAGATAATGCAACTAAAATTATATTGCGGGTAGAAAAATGTTAATGGACAGACAAACTGCATTATTTTGGGCTTCATGTGCAACCCATTACACTGATATGATGTTAGAGCCTCTTGGTAAAGCTTACATTGTTAAGTGTGTAATTGAGGAAGCTAAAAACATCACAAAATTCCTTTATAACCATGCCCCAATACTTTAGCCTCCTAATGACATTGACAGAAAACAATAAATAGATGTGCACCTGCCATCACCCATTTTCTACCCACTTCATTTCTATTCAATCCATCCTCATTTGTTAAATGGATTTGAAGAGGATGTTTGTTTTTGCTGAGTGGTACACTAATCCATTCAACAAGAAACCAAAAGGGCATCCTATTGCTTCACTTGTTTACATAGATTCCTTTTGGATTGGAGTACAAGAGGCTTATGCAGTGAGTGAGCCTTTGGTAAAGGTTATTTTATTTGTTGATGGTGGCAAACCCTCAATGGGATACCTATATGAGGCCATGGACAGGGCTAAAGAAGATATCTAGGCATTTATGAGGTGGAGGGTCAAGGTGAGCAGGGAGAACTCAAAAACATCATGATTTAGGAGAAATTAGTGTAGCTGTAAGAGCCATTCTCCGGGAGGATGGCATAAGACCCTAGCTGATATCTAGGGCCCCGGTACACTCCTGGGGTTCTTGGTTTTGGACCAAGTAGTTTGAGCCATGGAAAACGACCCTAGTGAGAGCCCCCAGTGTATTATTGGGGTTCTTGGTCAAGGACCAAGCAGTAAGTCCCTAGATGTGTTCTAGGGCCCCTGGATGTGTTCTAGGGAATCCTTGCTCGGTGCTTGGATTGATCCTTGGATGTGTTCCTTGGTGGTTGATGATGTAAGTCCCTACATGTGTTCTAGGGCCCCTAGATGTGTTCTAGGGAATCTTTTCTTAAATGCTTAGGTTGATCCTTGGTCTTGTACCTTAGTGGATGAAAGACCCTAGATGTGTTATAGGGCCCCGAGATGTGTTCTGGGGTACCCTGGTCTTGGACCAGCTAGTTCTTGGTTGTGTACCAAGATGTGATGATGTGTGATCTTCTTATACTCTCTCGGGATGGTCCATGAGACCTAGGAGCAACCACGAAGATGGACATGACCACATTATGGATGTTTCCTCTTATGCAGTGATGATAAAAGTTTATAAGCTATCATGAGACTTATGTGGACATGTTTTCCATTGAAGATGACCCCCTTGACTTTGTCTTGAAGTTCCCCCCTTGCTTGATTTTGTTTCCCTTCTTTTTTGATGTGGTGTTGGGTTTTTATAATTCACTTTGACTTATTCGACTTTTTAATTAATATTTTTATTAATTAAAATGTCATTTATTATTTGTTTTAATTTAACCCGAACCCTCTTCTAAACCTATAAAAGAGGACCTACCCCTCTTTCATTCACACTCATATCTTTCACTTCTCTCCTTCATTTGTGTTTTGTTGCAGCTACCTCAGTCTTGTCTTTTTATCTTGGTATGGCCTCATTGGTTTCTTTTATCTTGTTGGCAGGGAGCTTCAATTATGGCGTGCTTGTTGGGTTAAGGTGTCGCAGATCCTCCTTCTACTATCTAGGTGTGTCTCTGCCCCCTCTCTCTGTTGTTTCAGTGAGTTGCTTCCCTCCTTCTACTATCTAGGTGTGTTGTTGCCCCCTCTCCCTGCTGTTCTATAGTGCCACTGCTGTAGGTGCATGCTGCGGCCCCCTCCTTGCATCATTCTAAGTTGTTGTTCTGTGGCTTAAGACTGTCACTGTCTTACTGGCAGTCCTTGATACCTCCTCTCTTTTTGTTGGTATCTTATTACCAGAATTGTGTAGGGTTTGACAAGCCCTAATTGGCTATAGCATTTTAGTTCAGTATGGACATTTCTATATGAGTTGTTTTTGGTTTCTGTATCAACCCTTTTCTTGTTGATTGACCTGGAGTCCTCCTTGGCAAAACAATCCACTTAAGATGATGGTTGAGGTCAAACCCTTGGGGTTTCGAACCATGATCTTTAAACAAAAAATTATGAGCATATTAAAGAGGACAACATCTAACATCAAGTACATCTTTAATTTTTTTACTAAAGGTAAAGTTCAGATCTGATTCTTCTATGGTTTACTCATGTTTCTAGCTTAGTTTAATATCCAAAAATGTTATTTTTCTGTTCTTGATCAGTCCTAGATTAAGTCTGTTCTCTTTAGCATATTCAGTCTTGTATTTTTAGTATTTCATCTACTTCAGATTTTATTTTTAAAGTGTCGATCTGTTTGTACTGTAGAGTTCATTTTTGAAAAGATATCTTTGTTTTTCTTTTTCCCTAAAATCTAACACAAGCCCTCAATGGGCTACCTAGATGAGGACATGGATAGGACTAAATAAGATATCCAGGCATTTATGAGGTGGAGGGTCAAGGTGAGTAGGCAGAACTCAAACACATCACGATTTACGATTCCGTTGTGATATATGGAGCAACATACTACATCACCTGCTCCATGCTGTTGGAACTTTTGGCCTTCCTCAACCCCGCTATTTCTTACCCATGAATTTGATCTAGATGATAAGGTTAAGGTTCAATTCTTCACTTTTGCAAAGAAGATGGTGCCAGATACAAAAGCATGTCATCATTTACAGGTTGCACCAGAGCTGTTTAAGAGAGATGCCAAATTATTTGGCTATGAAATGACAGTGGAGGGGAGGAATATTGGGTTGCAACTAATCAATTTAATCATGCAAAATGACATTGTAATGCAATGTAATTTTATTTGTTTTTCTATTCTTATATGATAGTAGAGGAAAATGTAATTTTATTTGTTTTCCTTTTTCCTTGTTTTTTTGTAGATTGTCAATGGGCTAACTATTATGGACAAACACCAAGTCTTAAAAAAATTGTAGTTCGGGTGTTAAGTCAGACTTGTGGTGCTGYAGTTTCAAGCGCAATTGGAKTATCAAACCCTGATTGAAATGGAATGTCTACTACAATCTTCCATTGTGGGTGAGGCACGTGAAGAAACCACCTGATGTTGGGGCCATGTATTTCAATGAGAATGACTACTTTTGGATAGGTGAAGATTAAGATACATATTATGGAGGATTCACCAGGTTGGATAGATGGGGAGGAGGACCAAGAGTAGAAGCCAATGAGCATGACCAAAACCAACCATCACAGGACCAGCAGAGGCAAGGCACCAGCCTCAGACCCCCCACTACTAATGGAGGACCTCRTACTAGGTCCCCTAAAAGGGGTAGACATTGATAGTAGATAATAGATATATTTATATTTTTGGTTTAATATGCAATTTTGTTAGGACTCTTCAATTTTTATTCTTGACACTTAGCAACTACCGACTGGCAACAGTTAACATATGATGTACATGATTGGACATATTAAACATCTGACATATGTATCTAATTTTCATATTTATGTGGCAATGTGATTCTCTGAAGTCCTTTTAAGTTTATACTTTACTTTTGTTCAAAAAATATAATTTTAGGCATTTTTTTACATGTTCATCAATTTTTTGTCAAGTTTTCCCAAATCAATGGTTCATAACCCTAGTGAAGTCATTGTCAAGTCTGAGTTTTGTATCCCTACTTAAAATTACATTGGATGTTGGAATAAGGTGCACTATGCAACATAAATTGAGATTGTCCTATCACCTTATGAACTTTAATGAATAATCAATAATCAATGCACAACACCTTTACCTGTTTTAATATGTAAACAAGCTAAAGCTCATAGGAAAATCAGTTCTGAAACTAAACTTAAATGAACTAGTGGTGCTTGACAGCATTTCTTAATAGTCTATGACCCAACTAATTAGTTTACTTCTGCATTCCACATGCTATATCCTTTTGAAAAACAATGCATTAAATCCAACTCTCCCATACATAAACAAAGCCTAAAACCATGAATAAGTTCTTACTTCTTAACTTGTTTTACATCAACTTGGACCAAATCAATCCATCAAACTGCCTTGCAATGTTCTGAATATGTTGGACCAAATTTTCGTTGATGAATTTTCCTGGGTTTAGACATAGATGGGATCTTGATTTCTTGGGGATTCAGTGAGAGTATTGAAATGTTTGAATCGTAGGAAACCAAAACCATTCATTCAAATGTTTATTAAAGATGTAGAGTAACAACAAACAACTTGTTATTTGCTCATAAATGAAATCAAAGCCCAATTGAATATTTCACTTATCATGCATTCATAGCAAGTCACGATACAACTACACCAAGCATGTTTTTAAGTTTTTCAAATTTGTCTCTGCTCAAAGATTTGTGAAGAATATTAGTCATTCAATGCTAAGTGGCACAAAATATTAGCTTGATATCCTCATCTTGCACCAACTTTGTGATGTGACGTTGATGAATTTTCCTAGGTTTAGACATAGATGGGATCTTGATAACGACAACATTTTAGGAATCCTTGTGATTCTTTTGGTTATCTTTTCAAGCTTTATGATACACTTCTTTCCAAAAAGGGAATAAGCAAATGGAAAGAATTCCAGGTTCCAGAATAGTTGGTTCTCATGGAGGGACAATTCCAATAGGTTCAGTCTCAATAATAAGCATAACCCACCTACCCGGAAATAATTAATGTAATCGATTCATCTTGCAACCCAGAAAATATTACTGTGAAATTGAATTCTAAATGATTGACCGTTGATAATGAAGAAGAATGGTATGAAGGATTAATCCATTTGGTCAACTCCCTCTGCCTATAAAGTCACAGTGCGTGGTAGGATTTTCTTCAAATTGGTTGGATACATATATTTAAATCCAACAAGTTACATAGAGGAAAGAAAGTCCACAATAGGCTACTCATTTAGCATGGGAGTAAGAGTAATTTTGTGGATTAGTCTGAAGCAACTAACAATCATATAGTCCCCCCACAAAACAAAATAGAAAGCAATAATCCATACAACATGTGAAGCAATATGGCTAAGGAGGGTTTTAGCTATTATGGATCTTTAAGAGATCCAATCCACACCCCTTTATTCAGATAGCTAGAGTTTGATTAAACTAAAGAAGAATGTGATGTTCTATGCAAGAACCAAGTTTATTAAGATACATTGTCTCTTCATCCAGATGGAGGTGTAAAACAAAGAGATTGATGACTTTTCCATGGAACAAGATCAACATGCAATCCTCTTCATGAAATCATGGTGAGGGAGAAATTTCAGAAATTTAGAGAAATGTCTATGTAAAGAAAATAACAAGGGCATTAAAAGGGGTGTTAAAGGTGTAATTCCATTTCAGTTGGGCAACCTACTCTTCTATACGTGGCAACAAGGTCAAATTTAGGAGTGTTTGACAAATCCGAGGGATGTGATCTATTTTCGGGTTAACATATTTTTGGTTCAAGGATAAAACTTATCCTTGGTTGTGCACTTCTAGGGGGGTAATTGTGGATAAATATGTGTTGCATACGCAATTCATATTGTACAAGTTTTTGGGAATCTCTCGTCTTCTAGAGTGTGCTCTAATAAATGCAGCAACTTTGAATTTGGCTATATGATGTTCTTGCCCTTTTACAGATTTGTTGCTAGATTGTAGATTCTTGTTTTTATCCTTTATAGTTTCTAACTCAATAATCCTTGTCGTTGCCATCCAAGAACATGACACTTCAACCCTAAAAAATTCCCTATGACCTTTGCTTGGTTGCAAAAATGGATAACACCCTTACCAAGACAAATGGATCTCTCAGGGAAACTTGCAACATGATTTTCCTAATATACATAGAAAACCTAGAGTCTAATGCTAATCAATTAAGAAGAAATGATGAGGTTCAATCACCTATCTAAGAGAAAACTCAGCCCAACAACTTCTATTTTTTGCATTTGAACTTGACGAAGAGTGCATCTTATTTGAAACATTTCAATTTCATTGTTTAAATAGAGACAAAAGTTAGAGAAGAGTTAACTCTAATATTCAGTCGTGTAATCGAACATGGGAATAGTTTTAGATATACGTGTTTCTGCCTTCTTTGTTTAGATGACTAAATATATGAAAATTAGGTTGATAGTTGGAGCTAAAACTCTATCTAGGCTTGGAGCCAAAACTCTGCCTAGGCACAGTCAAGGGATGAGACAACTTTTCTTTTTCTCAAATCCTACTCTTGAAATTCATCTGTTCAATTGACAATTTTAAGAGATAAATTTGTTCCTATCTTTTTTGCATCTGCTAATCGGCAATCCATTTTCTATAATCTATTGTATAGCAACAGGGATATAGACAAGAATGTTGATGGACAAACATAATACTAACGCAGAGAGAAACCACTCTCCAAGCTTTAGATGGTAAGAATTTTGAGTGAAAAGAACTTAAACTTTCTAACATCTTGTGCAAATATTTTTCAATCAATCCATATTACGTGTTCATTTTTATCAGGGGCCTAATATGGAATGTTTGTTGTACACTAAAAATGGCTCTATCTACAAAATTCCAGCTTGATTGAAAACTGTCAATCAAGAGCTGGATTTTACCCCAAACTTTGTACCAAACCCTATTTAACCTAAATTTGGTCAGGGCAATAATCATTTTTCCTTTTACACATTGTTTAGATCCTATGAAGAAACCTACATTTCATCCATAACATGGTCTAGTAGCAGTGAGAAATACAAGCATACAAATCAAACAGGGATGACAGTTTTCTTAAAGCCAATTTTTTTGTACCATTAGTTGCATTGGATCTCAAATTCTATAAGATATACAAGGTTTGCATGAGGAAAAGCAAAGAATTGAGTTTACTGCCTAAGTTTGTAGCAATAGCAAAAACAAAAGGCTACTTTTGATTTAGCCTTTAGGCCATAAAGTGGCTTCACTTCTTTCTTAGTTAGTCATCTCAACACTATAGTCCCCAAAAAATCTTTGTAGGTTGCATCTCACTAGTGCAGTCCCAAATTATTAAAGTAGAACCAAACCCAACCGAACAAATTCCTAACATTTCGCTGATCAAAATAATACCTAAATTTTAGAAGCTTGGTAAATGCATCATCCATCTTGCCATGCTGAAATAGATCGATTCCTCCTTTGTACAATATCACATACAAATAAAAATCCCCTGTCTTATCTTCCTGACCTATTTATCCTCTAGGTTACTGAGGAGTTTAGAGCTTGTTTTAATTGTTTTTTTTTCATGTCATTTTCAGTTTCTTTTGGGTTCATTGAGTGGGATTCATTCTAGATCTTGCATAGTTAATAGCATCTATTCTGGGGTCATCTTGGATCCATATCCATCACAGGATCTACTCACATGAAGGATCCAAAGATTCCATGAGCAGGCATCTCCTGATGATAATTTAAAAAAAAAAAGACATTTTATATTAAGTATTGGGTCCATGCAATATCCAAAAATTAATTCTAAACAAATCAATCGACACAATTGCTAGATTTGAAAGGGCAAGCAATATGCTCCAAATAGTAGGGACTAAAGGATCATTGAAGCTACAACTCTTCTTCTAAACAAACTGAGTCAATGATTCAAAAAATGTAAAAGAACTGATACGTACGTGATTGAAAGGGATTGCCATTCCTTCAAAGAGTACATGCTAAGCCATCATTGTATCAAAATAGATTCCCTGGTCCGATCAATGCTAGTAGGGAAAGTGCATGATGTCTAGATCCTATTTCTAGCTTTTCAAAATCTTGTCTTAACAGATTCAGATAAGATAAAAATTAAATAGCTTTGAGACAAAAATCATGAATATATCAATTTTAGTTACCCTTACTTTGTGAAATTCTTCAAACGTTCAAGCATATCTCTTTCGACACCCTGAACCTTTTGTAGGGATGGAGGAGTGACTGTTGTTGCATAGGCCTATAACTAAAATAAGAAGCAGGTGGGGCCCATGGGTATTTCTTTTTAAAAGACAAAACACTAAACCCTAAATGCAAAAGATCTTAAAAGCTAATCCTAAACCTTTGTAGTAAATAAAGCACGAGTGGTAGAAAGTGGAGAATGATCATTCTGATTACCTGCTCCCCGGGATCTCCCTGGAAAGGCATATAAAGATATTCATATACGAGGAAGCTATTATTCTCGCTACTGGAATGCCTCAGACTCGAAGAAAAGCACAAAGACTAAACATATAATGATCTCGTATAACTAAAAAAAATCTGGCCCAAACTTGAAGGGGATACCATGATGCCAACAAATTTCCCTGTACAACAAAATGAGAAAATGTTGTTGGCTGCACAAATCTTGTACAAAATCCCACACCACCAAAAACAGACAGATCAACAATTTTTTCTGGTGGGATATTCTGTTGATGTATAAGTTTACTTAGGATAGGTAGGTCATGTCATCCTTTTTTGGTTGTTTATGGATAATCACCATGTGCTTATTTGACTTATCCCATCCATCTACTTGTCTCATTACTTCATGAGAGAGTTATCCATCTACCTTGATCAATGTTGTCTCCTCTCAGCCTATTATAAATAAAGGAGCTCTTCAATGTAATCATCAAGCAGATTTAATAGATCATTCTCTCCTTTGTAGAAGGTTGTTGGTCTTTGTAGTTATCTTGTTGTGCCTGTGATATTGTATTTTCTCAATATCTACATGGTATCAAAGCTAAACTGCAAACCCCTTCTCATTTTTTATGATAGATGCAGTAAGCCATCGGTGGTCTTCTCGTGTGGATGCTCCGCGGAGTTAAAGTCTGAGTTTTTTTTCTCTCTACTTACCTGCCTGCCGATCTACGTTGGTTTCTGACTTGATCGTTGGTTTCTGTCTTTGATCGAACCCTCCACAAACGGTCCAACACTCACGCAACTAAAGGCAGAACCCTCCACAATGGTCCAGCACTCACGCAGCTCATCTGGAAATGCGCCCAACACGTGCCCTTGGTGAGAATCTATCCACAACATGCCTTGCTGGCTTAGCTCGACCATCAACTCACCCAGACAGTCCTGCCATACACTTAGCTCTCATCCAGAGATGCACCCAGCTCGCCCAGCGCGTCTAGAAAAGCATCCAAATTTCTCCCTCCGTGAAAATCAATGCCTGGTTTGTTTTGTGTTTGAGCAGATCTGTAATTTTATGAGAATTTTGGGGTTTACTCTTCAATGTTTTTTTATGGTTTCCATTGTTTTGGCTGCTTCGTTTAGCTACTCCAGCAGTTGAACTCGACGGTGACCGAGAGCTCTCATCTTGGCAATGAAATCGGACTTGAGAACAACCCAAAATTCTCTTCCATCAACATTGCAAGCGGCACARCCACTTTCCCTTTGTCAAGATCCCAAAGCATTGTAACCCCTTCTTTGCCACTACGGGTGCAAAGTAAGTCGACAGCCGTCAAGGACGATAGACGGTGGTCTGGAATTGTTTTCATTAATTCCATTTTTTTCCTACTTTATATCTTCATTACTATGTGTTTTCCAGCTAGAGATACCGTGATTACGTGTTACATGTGCTTTAGCCTTTTAAATACGTACTGGTATTTTAAAAAAATTGTAAAGTATATCTTTTGGAACTCTCTGATTTAAGGCTTAGCTTCCAAACCTTTCTATTGTAAACATATTACATAGACAGAAATATGTGTTTTCTTTGTATTATCTATTGTAAATGGCAGAGTTAAGGATTGTTGAGCTCCTAACTCCCCATAATTATCATACATGGAAACTTAAGATGCAACAATTGTTGCAATCAAAAGGGCTCTGGCAAATGTTGGCCGAGGCTCAACCTGTGTTCACTAAGGAAATCGAGAGGTTCGCCTATCAAAATAAACTTGATGAAGCCATGGGCCTCATCGGTTTACATGTGTCGGATAGCTTGTTGTTCCACATAGTTGATTGTAAAACTCCGAAAGCAAGTTGGGACAAGTTGGATTCCTTATTTGGAAAAATCAAWGAATTTCGAGCCCTACAATTGGAAGAGGAGCTGTCATCACTAGTACTGGATGAGCATGCATCCATTGAAGACTATCTCACCAAATTAAGGGCACTAGTGGCTCAGCTAAAAGGGTGCGGAAAAACTAAATCAGATAAAGAGTGCATCTTCTTGATTTTATCCAAGCTAAAAGGTCCTTATCAGGTATTTTCTTCTGCATTTTATTCTACTATGGATGCACTAGGAAGTGATTTTAAAATGCCTTCCTTTGAGATTTTCTGTGAGTGTCTTACCAGAGAACAATCTAAGCTTACTCAATTAGATGCTCTTTCTGGCTCTAACAATAAGGCTCTTGTGGCTCAAAACACCAAAACTAAGCACAAGACTCGGTATAAGCAGAAGAAAGATTTTGCTCCAACTGGTGAGTTTACCTCCAAGTCTCAGCAGAAAACAAAACCATTTCCTCCATCTTCCAAGTTTGGCGAGTCTTCCTCCAAGACAAAGAAGAAGAAGTCAAATGACACCTGTAGCTTTTGTGGCAGACTTGGGCATGTAGAATCTAAGTTTTGGTTGAAACTTGAAGCTTCGAATGAAGCCATGAAGCAGCATAAGATTTCAGTACCAAAACCTTCTTCTACTAGTAAAGGACATGCTTTATCAACTCAAGCTTTGAATGCATCTTCAAATAGCTGGATACTTGATTCTGGTGCTTCACACCACATGACTCATTCTCATGAATTGTTGGCTTCTACATCTGAATGTAGCATTTCGCAGATTGCAGTTGGAGACTCTACACAGCTGGATGTTTTTGGATCTGGCACAGTGCAGTTAGATAAAGGGTGCATTAATGATGTTCTTCTTGTTCCTCACATCTCTGCAAATCTTCTCTCTATATATCAGATTTGTCATTTTGGTAATGGGAAAACAGTAGAGTTTTCTCCTAATGATGTAATCATCCGAGAACTACAAAATCCAGACATTGTTGTTGCATCTGGAAAAGTAGATCATAATTCTCGTCTGTATAAGTTTGCTTCTTTTGAGTCTTCCTTAGGTTCCTCTTTCATTGCACATGTCAATGCTTTGAGTAAGCTTTGGCATGAAAGATTTGGACATCTCAACTACAGATATCTGCAGCAGTTAAGTACCCAAAAATTGGTGCTTGGTCTTCCTAAAGTTTCTTGTACTGATGGAGTTTTTCCAGGTTGTGTCCTTGGGAAAAAACATCAAGATCCTTTTCCTAAAGGAAAATCATGGCATGCTACACCACCTCTTGAGTTGGTACATAGCGATCTCATGTCATTTCCAACTCGCTCATTTTCAGGGGCTAAGTATGCACTCGCCTTCATTGATGACTTCTCACATCGCTCTTGGGTGTACTTTCTTAAGTACAAGAGTGAGGTCCTTGCTACTTTTAAGAACTTCAAGGCTTTTGTTGAGAAGCATTCATCTCTTTCTATCAAGAAACTACGCACAGATAATGGGGGGGAGTATGTCAATTAGGGATTCACAGATTTTTGTAGAGAACATGGCATTCAACATCAACTCACTGTTCCCTACAACCCTCAGCAAAATGGTGTTGCTGAAAGAAAGAACAGAACGCTAAAAGAAATGACAAACTGTATGATTCAGTCCAAGAACATGGCACCCTCCTTTTGGGCTGAAGTAGTAAACTATGCAAACTACATTCAAAATAGGATGCCTCATTGGGTAGTACTGCATAAGACTCTAGAGGAATCTTGGAGCCATGTTAAGCCTGATGTCTCTTCTTTTAGAGTATTTGGCAGTCTAGCATGGGCCTTAATACCAGTTGAAAAACGCAAAGCTATGGAGAATAAAAGCCAACCATTAATATTCATTGGTTATTGTGAGGACATAAAAGCATATAGGTTATTTGAACCTATTACTAAAGAAGTCTTTTTTCGACGAGCTGTCCATTTTGATGAAGGATTCAACCCCACATCAAATCCTTATCCATCTTCAGATTTTCATGTAGACAATTGTGTTGAATTTGCTTTAGAAAATGATGATGAACCTCAACATCAACCAGAAGAAAATCTACCACCTGCAGCAATGGAACATGAGCATCATGAACAAATTGATCTTGAACATGAACAAATTGATCAAGAACATGAACAACTTGATCAAGAACTGCATCTCAGGAGGAGCCTTCGTGAGAGAAAGAGGACTGACAGGTATGGCTATGAGCCAACTGATTTCAGCTATTCAGCCTCAGCCTCTTCCCCTATTCAATCACACACAATAGGTGTCTCCTTCTTGAGTCATACTATCTCAAATGATCCACAACAATTTTCTGATGCTGTTGGCATACCTGAGTGGGATGCTGCCATGACAGAGGAGTATTCTTCATTGATGAAGAATCACACATGGGATCTCGTGTCTCTTCCAAAGGGACGAAAGCTAGTTCATTGTAAATGGATCTATAAAACCAAGTATGCAGCAGATGGCTCTGTTGACAAGCATAAGGCACGTCTTGTGGCCAAGGGATTTTCACAAGTTGAAGGGATTGATTACTCTGAGACCTTTGCCC
>JASDQU010109367.1:39344-51536 GCA_032191745.1 Picea mariana
AAAATACTAGAGTGAACTCCCCCTAAAATACCTTCGGCGTAATTAAGAAGAGCCCGAAATTTGGTTGGGACAAAATAAAATGAAGATATTAGTTTTGAAGAAATGGTAAGGTTGAGATTGAGTCAAAGTTTTGGAAAAATGGTAAGGTTGAGATTGAGTCAAATTTTAAGTAGGAGATTTATAATGGTAAAGGCATATTGTTATTATTTTAGTTTCATGAGTATATGGAGTATTATTTTAGGGATACTCTATAGATATAGGAAATATGGTGTATTCATGTTTATATGTTGAAGTTTCCACATTCTTTAAGACAAAGTGGATGTAAAGAAAGCTAGTATGTGCAAGACAAAGTATAGGGTAGTCTTTGCACTTTTCCTATGTGGGATTAAAAGAGATGGTGGTTAATTATTTTAAGTCCAAATGAACTTTGGATCAAGAGGAAGGTTGTTAAAGGGATATAATTAGGTATAGACAACGAGTACTAGGTATTTTGAAAGAGTAGTGGAATACACTCTTCCTTTCTCTTAATCAATTTCACACTTTGTCTTGAATAAATAAATCGTTCATTCTCCTTGAGGTGTTGTGTAAAGAAATCTAGTACATGTGAAATGGAGCATAGGATAGTGTTTCCCCCCTCCCCATGTGGATTGGAGGAGATTGTAGTTGATGATTCAAACTTAAAATGACTTTGGTCTAAGATCAAGGGAGCTTAAGGGGTATAATTAGGTCTAGATAACATGAGTTTGGTATTTTCAAAGAGTGGTGAACTAACCTCTTCCATATAATGAGTGAATTTTTTGCTTTTAGAAGAACTCCCAAATAGGGAAATCCCTCATTCTCGTTAAGGGACTGAGTAAAGAAAGCTAGTACATGTGTGATGAAGCATAGGGTAGCATATGCTCCCTCTTCATGTGCTATCGGAGGAGATGGTGGTTAATGATTCAAACTCCATGTTTGAATTTCGTCCTAAGAGGAAGGGTGATTAAATGATAGAATTAGATCTAAACAATGAGAGCTAAGGTTTTTGAAAAAGGAATGAACTAACATCCTCCATGCAGTGAATGGATTTTTTATTTTAGAAGACACATGAATAGGGAAATCCCTCATCCTCCTCAAGGGCCTATGTAAATAAAGCTAGTACATATTAGACAAAGCACATGGTAGCCTTCGCCCACTCCCCATGTGGGCCGAAGAAGATGGTGGTCGATGATTCATACTCTAAATAGAGTTTGGTCCAAGGGGAAGGGAGCTTAAGAGATAGAATGAGGTCTAGACAACAAGAGCTAGGTCTTTTGAAAGAGTAGTTAAATAACCTCTTCCATACAGTGAATTATTCTTTCACATTTTATAAGACTTCTGAATAGTGAAATCCCTCACCCTTCTCAAGGGGTTGTGTAACGGAAGCTAATACATGTGAGACAAAGCACATGATAGCCTTTTCCCCCTTTGCACATGGGACCAAAGGAGATGGTGGTTGGTGATTCAAACACCAAATGGACTTTGGTCCAAGAGGGAGGGATCTCAAGGGATAAACTCAAGTCTAGACAACAAAAGCTAGGTCTTCTAAAAGAGTAGCAAACTAACCTCTTCCATGTAGTAAAAAAAAATTTACATTTAAGATATAATCAAATAAGGAAATCCCTTTTCCTCCTCAACATGCTATGTAAAGAAATCTAGTACATGTGAGATGAAGCAAGTGGTAGTATTTACACCCTCCTCGCTTGGGACCAGAGGAGATAGTTGTCAATTATTCATACTCCATATTGACCTTTGATCCAAGATGAAGGGAGCTTGAGGGATAGAATTAGGTCTATAAGTTAGGAGCTAGGTCTTTTGAAAGAGTAGTGAACTAACCTCTTCCTTGCAATGAATGATTTTTTTTGCTTTTTGAAGACTCCTAGCTAGGGAAATATCTCATCCTCCTCAAGTGGATTCATAAAGAAAGATAGTACATGTGAGATGAAGCACGAGGTAGCCTTCGACCCCTCCCCATGTGAGATTGGTGGAAATGGTGGTCAACGTTTCAAACTCCCGATTGATTTTGGTCAAATAGGAAGGGAGCTTAAGAAGGGATTTTGGTCAATACATGTTGTGGTTTAACCATCTCACATTTCCTTGAAATATATGCAAGAATGCACAATTTCTCACACCCTCGTACATGGATCAAGATATTATCAATGATAAATGGGTTCCGATCATATTTATTCCTCTCAATGAAATTCCTCTATGTTTTACGCTAGTGTTCATTAGACAATGACTTCAACCCAACATAAAAAAAATAATTAAAACAGATTTGACCATGAGTAATATTATCAATAGCAATAGACTCCCTTGCAATCCTCAACCTAATGAACAATTGTTTAACATGTGGATACCATTATCTCAAACAGTGTCTCAATCTCTCCATTGAGCCACCTGATGTATTGGACATCACTCAACATTGAATAATTCCCAATTATGGAGCATGTTATTTGGTATCCCTCTGGAAAAATATCAATAATCCCCTCATTGGGTGCTCCCATCTCAACATTGACACTCAATCCACCCTTTGTAATGGCCCTTGGGAAAAATATTCCAAGTAAACATTTGTGGACACCACACATGCTTGAGCATCAAGTTCCATAGATGCATTGTTTGCATGCAACCCAGCCTTATCCCTAGCTTCAACATTAATATTTTCGACATGTGCTTGAGCCGCTTCAACATCAACATTTATTCACATGATTTGTAGATGTAACTCTGCCCACTAGCATGTGGGAAGAGTTGTAGTTGTACTTGTGGGAAGAGTTGTAGCATCCAAGGTAGACTAGTAGAGAGTGAGATCTACTTCGAGGCACGAAGAATCCTTGACCCCAAATTCAAAGACCTTCTCTGATGATGAGATGTACCATAGGAGAAGATCTATGGGAAAAAGGAAGTAGTTATTTCATGGATTAATGGACCCATCTCTCCTACCATCTGAGGTTGAATTAAGAAAACTGAGTATATTTGGGTGTCCCGGGGGGGAATTGGTGGGGTTCCCAGATTTCCCACTGCGTCGTCGACTGGTAGAGGTAGTGCACCGATGGGTAAAATTAGTAAAATTAGAAAAAGTACTCCCATTTCCAAAACTAACTCAATAAATGACTAAAATGTACTCTCATTGCCAAAACTAACTAAACTAAATCTAGAGTATGATAAACTGTTTTGATATACTTTGCCATAATGTGATGTAAATTTCTAAAACTTTCAGCAACTACATTAACTTATCGAATTAATGTTCCATATCTAGGTCCCTATAATATTTAACCCATGAGTGACATATGGTTATCATTTCAAGGATTGTTACACCATGGATGGTTGTTAGGCCTATTCCATGGTCGAAGGCTAAAATCCAGGGAATTGAGCATTAAAATTTACTTTATATGCTTCAAAAAAGTCATGCATTAGGATTTGGGCCATCACACAAGTCCCACTTTCCTTTCTATGTTCCTAAATGACCACCATATATGAGGATTGTGCCTCTCTATTATTACTGCTGTCATTCACCCACCACAAATGTCATCTTGCATTGACCCCACATAGTGAGCAGTGAATGGGGACAACGTTGAAATTTGTTCAAACTATGCATGTATGCATCAAAATTCGACATGGTTAGACTAGATACATGGCTTGACGGTATGGGAGGGTTTCAATACTCAAGGATGTATGATGTCCCCACATAATCTTTGAGATTGTCCACATTTGCATCAACGTTCATCATGTTGCACCTCTCATTGTCATCATTCGTCATTCCCTTCTATAGAATCGTTGTCGAAACTATCTTGAAATTTGTCATGGAACTTCAAATAAACCCATCAAAAATTTCTTCCATTGACCCCACATAGTGAGAAGTGAATGGGGCGAATGTTGAAATGTTTTCAATCTGTGCCCATATGGATCGAAATTTGACATGGTTAAACTAGATAGTTGCCTTGAAGGTATGGGAGGGTGTAACAACCCTGGTTAAATAGTGCATAAGGTTTATTAAGTATAATGAATTAGATAATCTGACTGTCCTAATATGTTTTAGTTAAACAATAATTATTTCTTAATAATATTAATTAATTAATTAATTATTAATTAATTGTTCATATTTGTTGATGATTAATTAATTAACTAATTGACTCATTAAAGATTTGAGTGATGAATTAAAGGGGCTTAATAATTTTAATTTATTTACTTAAATACTTTACGTATGCATGGGGAAATGAAGCATTAAATTAAGGATAAGATAATAAAGAAGGGTATAAGGTAATAAAGGAGGAGACAAGAAAATTAATGAAGGGGAGGAGAGTGGGTGAAGGGGGGATATGACAGGAGGAGTCCGATGGGGAGACGGGCATTATTTTGGGGGGAGGAAGCATTTTGGGAGAGGGGGACTGTATCTCTGGTTTCCATATTTTTCTAGTTTTGGGAGTTTGATTTTGGGGTTTTTGTGAATCATTGCAGGGGGGGCACTGGGTTGCTGGGGGTTTTGGGCACGGGGGCCAGGATTCCTTTCGGTTTCCTGGAGCTAGGGAGCCGGATAGGTTGCTCCTAGCTGGCTGGGAGGTTAGTCGGTTTGGGCAGAGTTGGGTCAGTGCATCAGGCTGGGCAAGGCAGCAGGGAAAGGACAACCATATCAGCGGAAATTAGCATCAGAAGCAGGTAATTTATTTATGAAATTGTTGAGTTATTTCATGCTGTAGTTAAATTTTAAATTCTGTCGAATATTATATGCTTATATGATGGTGAATGAATTATTTATGTATGAGAAAATAATTATATGTTTAATTTGTACGAAATTTTGGATTTAATTAAGTATGGTCCCTACACATGGTATCAGAGCCCTGGTTCAAAATCTGGAGCCAAGGGCCTACCTACCCACCCATAATTTAAACACTTCTGTTTAGCTATGGTGAAACCCTGAAACCCTTAAATTGATGAAAATCCAAGCTCAAGCTCCACCTAACCTGCAAGCCAAGCACATAATTGTTTTTTTTAGTATATATGCATATCTATATATATATTTATACATAATGCTTCCTAAATAAATAAATAAACTGAAAANAAGAGAGTTTACAAAAAAAAAAAAAAAAAACGCTTGTCAAATGGAATGAGATGAGGAAGAGAATGTGTTTCTTGAACTGATATCAGGTTAACACCAACCATATCAATGGCTTAATTTCATGCGTTGCATCTAGCAAATGGCCCAGAAGATGGAACTGCACATGGACCTGACTGTATATTTTTAGAAATAGCTTTTCTTCTAAAATTGAAATCTTCTAAAAAATATATATAGCTTTTTCTTCTAAAAAAAAAATAAAAAAATTTGTTAATGAGTAATAATATAATGAAATCCTTGAAAGGACACACAATCAAAGGAATAGAACACACCAGTGTTTAGCATTTCTATTATCTGGCAAGAGATATAACACGAGAAAAATATTTAACCTACAAACCCTGATAAAGATATGCAGAACGAGCATTCAAGATATATTAATAGGCTTTCTTCTTTATCCCAACCCTTTTTGCCAAATTAGACCTCTAAATTGACAAAACTCTAAGCTTCTTCAAAACACAAACTATTATCGTCTTTTCTTCCGTATTCCCCCCCCCCCCTAAAAAAAAGCAATCATAACACACCTTTGATATATCTTACTGGCCCGAGATATTTGGGGATGATATTCAGTTTGGTGGGCTTGGGGAAATGCATGCAGTAGCTAATCGGGTTGCTTTAGAAGTGTACAAGCTCGTAATGAAGGACGAAAGGTAAAGAAAGAAGAGATTCTATGAGACGAAGCTGGCTGGAATAATTAATGGGTAGGTTCGTTTTCAATCCGAATATGATTTTGACAAGGAGTGCTTGGAAGATACTAGTCTGGACTAGTCTGACCCTGTAGCTACTCACGGTCCACACAATGCCATCAATTCTTTTCTCAATTCTTCTGGGGTTTGGCTCTCCTGAGTAAATATGGATCCACGAGGAGCACTTGAAAGAGAGGATTGGCAGAAGTACACACACCCTCGCCCTATTGATTCATTGAGAAGGGGTGATGACATTGATCCGTTGGCGCAAGTCTCAGCAACACAAAACGAGATTTTGTTTCATTGGTCATATAACTCTGATGATAGTTCATTTGAATCTTTCTCTCCGATAAGATTTAATTTAAATCTTCCTTTCTGAAGAGCTCTTCTATAAAAAAAAATAAAAAAAAATACAAAGGATATACAAAAGTATACATCCATGCATGAAACATCGCCAGAATTTTCCTGAAATGCAGACAAAATACAGCTGAAATATAGTTAACAAGATGGTGACAGTGTCCCCGCAATCTCTCTTAACACAACAAAGTCCAGACAAGATGACATAACCCAAGTGCATTTAACGATTTTTAGAACATTGCAAAAAATTCCACCACAGACCCTACAATCTTCAAACAAAGTTCTCTATAAGATCGTAACCACATCAAAAAAATAAATAAAATAGTTGTTATAGGTGAAAAGAGCGGGTACGCTTAAAAGGGCACTAAAAGAAATAACGATCTCATCTTTTCAGAAAGATGCAGAATTCGCCGATGTTGGGGGAAAAGCAAATCTAGCTAAAATAGACCCTGAACTTTTCTTGGGAAATATTAAGAAGTCAAACATGATTTCAAAAACCTGGTTCTCTACGAGGGCTACATATTAGCCACAACAGAAAGACTCATGCTGCCTAAATGGGGCTACAGAAAGAATAACATCTACAATTAAGGGATGAATTGCATTTTCCAAGAGCGCAGTCGTGAGATTGAATCGCCTTGGGGAAAACAAAACTTAAAGAAACTCTTGTCATGCAGAATTAGGGTTTGAGCTTTGGTCTTTGAGAATCTTACCTTGTCGCCAACGAATGGGATTTTGAGGGTTTTACTGTTCTCCTTCGGTTGCTTCTTCTTCTTCAATACTTGAGCAAAAACAAAAACACAAACACAGAGCCAAAAAAAAAGAGAGCTACGGGTTATGGCAATCGATGGGAATGGAACCCCTGACTCCATGAACCAAACAAACAAATGACAGACCTGTTCAGAAAATTGCCATACAAGTTTAGAAAATTGACAAGCAAATCTACAACAGACAAGTTCAAGCTAACGCTCCAAGCACCAGCGCCAAGCCACCGAGGAACAGAGGGAATGCGCCACTGTGCTCGACGCGCCCTCCATTCCTGGAACTCGAGGATACAAGTGTCGACCGAGCAAGGAGATGGCCATGGCCGCCGGTCTCATCCTTCACCCTAAACGCTTCAAAAAAAAAAACGAAATGTAAAGAGGAGAAGGGTAGGGTTTGAAGAGATAAAAAGAAGGAGATTAGGGTTAAGGGATGAGTTCCAGGGGGAGGGGGCACATGGGCCTCATGCGAGGACCCGCTGCCCAACCTTAGATACTTTTTTTTTTCAATTTAATTATTACTTTATTATTTTTTATTTTTTTTATGTTATTTATTTTATTTGTTTTAAATTACGTTGAATTATTAAAATGTGTTATAAATTGCTTGTTTTAATTGTATTTTAAAATTTTAGAATGATTAATTCCAATTTAAAAAAAAAAAAAATCAAATTTTAACTTTATTACAAGCATTAATATTACTAATTAAATATTGATTAATAGATTAAATGACTAGTGGTTAATTAATTAAACGATTAAATGATTAACAAGAATGATTAATTAATTAAATGATTAATTAATTAAAAAGTGTAATTTCTTGGATTAAAAAACGTAATTATATGAGCAGACAAAAAAATGTAATTTCCCAAAAATACACTATTCAATAATTATATCAGCTAACCTTGCCTTCTGTGCAACAGTCTCAAAACACTATATTCAATACAGTTTTTAATCTCAGGCAATGTTTTATTTTTTCAACTTCGAAATTTCACGCTTGATTAATGCTCCTCTCTTGATCTTAGCCAACATGACTTTGAATCGTTCAAAGTCATTCAACTCACCTCTTCGCTTTTGCAAAATTAATTTCCGACCCCATGAACTGTTCTCCCACCTCTTTTGAACCTCTGCAGCCTCCATGGCCTCAGTCAAAACTTTCTTCTTTGGCACTCGGGGAATATCAATCTTGATATCACTTAGTGAAAGCCTCTTAAAGTTCATTTGGGATCTCACCATCTTGGGTGCATCAACCAAGGCCCGGTTCTGGTCGACAACATCCACAATCGCCACAAGCTTCCCATAGTCAGGCCCATAATTTACGAGGGCAACACATCCAATCTCCACATAGCGCCTGAAAGGCATGATACCCTATTCGCAGACAAACTAACCCCTTCAGTCCGTGAGAATCAAACTCCGTGCAAGAAAGCCTCCAGACAAGATGCTGAGATGTTAAAAAAAAGTGTAATTAACATAACATATGATTCGAATAAAATTTATATCGGATTAGATTAAATTTTGTTAGAGCAGACGAGTTTTGAACCCACGACCACCCATCACCTAAGTCTTAAGAAACAACCAAACACCAACGTGCCATACATGATTCTTTACAAATAAATTCATATACTTAAATAGATTAATGGTAACAGAGTGCTATCCCGAAGTATAATATCCGATTATCCAAGCGCCAAGATCACGAGACCGTACACACAACTCATCGAGTCAAGCGCCAAGTCCCTCCATTCCATTCCACCAGTCAAAGTCAAACACTAAGCTTCAATGCATCGCCTCAGGCTCACTACATCATATGACCACAAGTCAGGAAACAATATATAACCACAGTGCACAAGCGCTAAGTTCCAATGCCGAAAGCCACTCTACAATCCTCAAGACTCGCACCTGCAGCCACCGAGACACACAATTCAACGCATATGTACAAAACGCCAAGTAGAGCCCATGAGTCAAGCATCAAAGGATATTTAGTTGTAAGCAGAAAGTTTAAAGGACATTGACTAGGACAAGCAGGAAGGAGGCAGCATACACACTAGGAAAGTAAGCTAGAGGAATTGGCGAGTATGGCGCAAGGCTAGCGTAGCTACCGGGCAAGGGAGTCAATAGTTTTCTTAGGAGAAGAAATCAATCTTAGACACTTTATCCCTAACCTAGCCAATCCCCTAAAGAGAGTAATGTCTATTTACAGACAAGTAAAGAAAAACTTACGCCTAACCCTGTTTCTAGTTTAAGTAGCGCAAATTTGAAACGTCCTTGAACTCACCCTGACAACTTTGGTTGATGCAGGTTAAATCATACAGGATGGTTAGGACTCGAGGGAATCGAGGCAGGGGAGCATCATTGCAGGCACCGCCAACACCTCCAGTGCCTCCACCACCATCGCCCGAACTAGCTCTCATACTGCGCTCGTTGGAGGCCATAAATGAGACTTTAAAGGGGCGACAACCAGCAGGGACCGAGGTGGAACCCCCACCATTTGGAACGGGTAATCCAGAAGCATCAAGGGATTCAGGGGGAGGACCTCCACCCGAAGACATCACTCGAGAATTGCAGAAGATCAAACTTCCAAAGTTTGTCGGGAGTCGCGCCAGTGAACGCGCGGAAGCATGGTTGGAAGGCATGACAAGGTGTTTTGCCTTAAGGAACTATGCGTCCAACTCAAAGGCGAAGATAGCAATTTTTCAGTTAAGAGACAATGCCTTGAACTGGTGGAGCAACCTGGAAAGACAACTGCATCTTACCCCAAACATAGTATCTTGGGAACTTTTCGAGGAGAGGTTCCGAAGGAAATATCTGCCAGCTTATTATGAGGAACAACAGGTAGGGGAATTTCATGCCTTAGTACAGGGAAACAAAACTGTAGAAGAATATGAGATCATATTTATGGAATTGGTCAAATATGTTTTGTATATGGATAATGACCAACGACAGGCAGAGCGCTTCGTCTATGGATTGAACCCTAAGATAAGATCTATGGTGCGGATGTGGAAACCGTCTTCGGTAGCGGAAGCTGTGGAAAATGCACGTTATGCAGAGGAACATATGAACTTAATCGGAGGTACGATACCGACCTTTTCGCATCGCCCTGGATTCGTGGGGAAGACCCCTAAGACATTTCCCAGGGGAGGGGGCTCAAGGCCACCTCCATATGGTAACAGAGTCGCACCAAGGATAGTAACCACAGGGATTTCAATGGAAATGAGTGTAGCATCTCTTTCTTCACCAACGACGCAGATAGGTCCATGACCATCTCAGGGAAAAGCTAGTAGGGGCAGGGGTTCTAGGGGAAGGAACTCGTTTTAGAGACAGTCACACAACAGTGCGCAGGTTCAATCTCGTGTTACCTGTTGGGCATGCGGAGGACCCCATTACCAGTGTGACTACCCAGAGTTACAATTAGGATTCGCGCATAGAGAAGGAAAGGCCCCGATGGGAAGAGCAAGTAGCAGCCACCATATTTATGCAGCGATTAATAATCGCCAGGCCGAACATCAATCCACAGTAGTGGAGTCATCAAGTACGCTAAATCATATCAACGTTAACATTTTATTTGATTCTGGTGCTACAGATAGTTTCATTTCACCATCTGCATTAGAAAAGAGTGGGTTAGCAGCCTATGAGCATGATGACTTTAAACAAGTCGAGATGGCTTCGGGGGAAAACAAGCGGTAGGACCTAGTGTTGATAATTGTATAGTAAACCTGGGAGTGTGTACTACCAGGTTGAAGGTATACGTCACTACTCTCGAGGCGTACGACCTAATCATTGGAATGGATTGGTTAGAAGCTCATCAAGCTTTGGTAGATTGTTTCGCAAAAAGGGTGCTCTGTGTAGACGACGAAGGAAGACCAATAGAGATCCAGGGTGTACGAAGAAAAGTGTCATTACACTTTATCTCAACTATGAAAGTTAAAAGATGCTTGAGGCAAGGGTGTCGATTGTATGTAGTGGAAGCAGTGAATGAAAGGAAGGGACCCTCATTGGATCAGTACCCGGTATTGTCAGAATTTAAGGATGTTTTTTCGAACGAGTTACCAAGGTTACCTCTTGAGAGGGAGCTTGATTTTACTATTGAGCTAAAACCTGGTGTAGAACCAATTTCCAAAACTTTGTATTGGATGACAGCGCCAAAACTTTGTGAGTTGCAAATGCAGTTGAAAGAGTTATTGGACTTAGGGCTAATAAGGCCCAGTATATCACCTTGGGGCGCACCAGTAATTTTTGTAAGGAAGAAGTATGGATCCTTACGACTGTGTATAGACTACAGGGACTTGAATCGTGCTACAGTGAAAAATAGGTACCCAATGCCACGAATAGATGACCTCTTTGATCAGATGAAAGGAGCAGCGGTATTCTCAAAGATTGATTTGCGATCAAGGTATCACCAGTTAAGGATTAAGGAAGGCGATATCCCAAAAACTGCCTTTCAAACTCGGTTTGGACATTACGAGTTTGTCATAGTACCTTTTGGATTGACCAATGTGCCAGCAATATTCATGAGCCTCATGAACGGCGTATTCCGGAAGTACTTAGATCGTTTTGTACAAGTCTTTCTAGATGACATCCTCATATATTCCAAGAACGAAAGAGAACATGAGGAACACTTACGAGTGGTGTTGTCCTTCCTTAGGGAGAAAAAATTGTATGGGAAGTTGTCAAAGTGTTCCGTCTTCCAGAAAGAAATTCACTATTTAGGTCATATCATTTCCGGCAAAGGAATCTCTATGGACCCAGAAAAGGTAAAGGCCATTATGGAGTGGCCAGTGCCGAAAAATGCCCATGAGGTGAGAAGCTTCATGGGGCTAGTAGGTTATTATCAGAGATTTGTGGAAGGATTCTCCAAAATAGCGAAACCCATCACCACTTTGTAGCGCAAGGGGGTTAGGTATGAATGGACTGAAGAATGTGATAGTGCATTCATTGAGATTAAGAGGTTACTAACTAGTGCGCCAATTCTACGAGTGTCGGATATGGAAAAGGACTTCACAGTTTGCATGGATGCCTCGAAGCAAGGGTTGGGGGCCATGCTAATGCAAGATGGAGGAGTGATAGCTTATGCGTCAAGGAAGTTGAAGAAACATGAAGAGCTATACGTGACTCATGATTTAGAGTTGGCAGCTGTAATGCTAGCTCTGAAACTTTGGAGGCACTATCTTGTGGAGCAAAACTTTGAGCTCAAAATGGACCATCAAAGTTTAAAACATCTCTTCACTCAAAGGGATCTAAATGCCAGGTAAAGGCGATGGAGTGAGTTTATGAGTGAGTA
>JASDQU010109367.1:56562-66742 GCA_032191745.1 Picea mariana
TTTAAATGTTATTGATGATGATGTATATGATGCGACATATTGTGAGAATGTAAATTTTATGAATGTTTAAATGCTATTAGAATGATGTTGGATATGATGCAATCTATTTTGGTAAATGATAATCTTATGAATGGGTGTCGAAATTGAATAATGGGATATTATGGGATCTATTTCTAACTTGAAAGCATTGATGTTAAGTTGTTGGTACAAGGATACCAAATTGAAATGATGATGGTATGCAATTACATGATGATAATGCATAGAAATGTATGAGATTGTGTTACAAACTAATCTGTAGATTATGGGCTATGAAATAGCCAAGGGATAATGATGATGAAAGTGGATATCATGACCACTAGCCAAGAAACATTATGGTACGAATATTTGTATGTGAAATTATGTTGGTTTGGATGCATTGCTATGATATGTGGACCAGTGCAGGATTTCAGGTGATGAGACTACCCAAAACCGAATAAACGATGACAAAACTTCCATCAACACGGTGCCACTGTATATTCCATTGTAGGGCGTCGACCCTAGTTATGAATAGGAGGGGTGGAGGCATTTCCCACAGTGTATCCTCCGAAACCTGAAGTCATGGGAGGACGATGTTAGCTCACACTCCCCTAGACGTGTGATGATGACTATCAGTTGCCTGCTGGGGAAGCTTGGTCGAGATAGTGACACTTCCGCTTACGGGTTCTATTTGGAGTTAGGTCAATATAGTTGACGCTCCAAGATAGTCCAGCAGAGGAAGGATAGGAATGGAGATGGAAGTAAGTTAGGGAGGAAGGATGAGTAGAAATAGTTGAGAAAGTATGGAGATTTGTCTTATGGTGGAATTTATTGTTTTTCCCTTCTAAAAAGAAAGTGTGTATATATGAATATTCATAATTACGTAACTAAACCACAGTTTTTTAAATAAAATTGTTGAACTAGGTAATTGTAATTAAAGGATTTCACAAACAATTAATTGGTTTATTGTCTTTTATAAAATAATAGTCTTGTTGATTGGATTGGATGCATACATAACATACTATAAGGTTGATAGTTATTGATTATTAGTACATGCACGAGACTTGTATGTACTAGCTACACATGCATTTCTTGTACATGTACACTAGTATGTATGAGTTTTCTTGGCTTACCTACTAATAGTGTCAGTTAATTGTCATGAATGTGTGAACCATGTCTCTTTTCCTTTGTATCATGAGATACCTTAACTTCGGGACGAAGTTTCCTGAAGGGTGGGTGTATGTAACAACCCTGGTTAAATAGTGCATAAGGTTTATTAAGTATAATTAATTAGATAATCTAACTGTCCTAATATGTTTTAGTTAAACAATAATTATTTCTTAATAATATTAATTAATTAATTACTTGTTCATATTTGTTGATGATTAATTAATTAACTAATTGACTCATTAAATATTTGAGTGATGAATTAAAGGGGCTTAATAATTTTAATTTATTTAATTAAATACTTTACGTATGCAGGGGGGAAATGAAGCACTAAATTAAGGATAAGATAATAAAGAAGGGGATAAGGTAATAAAGGAGGAGATAAGGAAATTAATGAAGGGGAGAAGAGTCGGTGAAGGGGGGATATGATGGGAGGAGTCCGACGAGAAGAAGGGCATTATTTTGGGGGGAGGAAGCATTTTGGGAGAGGGGGACTGTATCTCTGGTTTCCATATTTTTCTAGTGTTGGGAGTTTGATTTTGGGGTTTTTGTGAATCATTGCAGGGGGGGCACCGGGTTGCTAGGAGTTTTGGGCACGGGGGCCAGGATTCCTTTCGGTTTCCTGGAGCTAGGGAGCCGGACAGGCTGCTCCTAGCTGGCTGGGAGGTTAGTTGGTTTGGTCAGAGTTGGGTCAGTGCATCAGGCTGGGCAAGGCAGCAGGGAAAGGACAACCATATCAGCGGAAATTAGCATCAGAAGCATGTAATTTATTTATGAAATTGCTGAGTTATTTTCATGTTGTAGTTAAATTTTAAATTCTGTCGAATATTATATGCTTATATGATGGTGAATGAACTATTTATGTATAAGAAAGGAATTATATGTTTAATTTGTACGAAATTTTG
Source organism: Picea mariana (assembly GCA_032191745.1). Classification (NCBI taxonomy): domain Eukaryota; kingdom Viridiplantae; phylum Streptophyta; class Pinopsida; order Pinales; family Pinaceae; genus Picea; species Picea mariana. The sequence goes on from JASDQU010109367.1 coordinate 58,650, forward strand.
GATTTAATTAAGTATGGTTCCTACAGAGGGTTTCAATACTTAAGGATGTTTGATGTCCCTGCATAATATTTGAGATCATCCATGTTTGCATGAACGTTCAAGATAATGGATGTCTCATAGTGAGCATAGTGAATGGGGTCTGCCTTGATGGTGAATAAGCATAGTGAAATTTCTTCCACCGACCCCACATAGTGAGCAGTGAATGGAGCCAACGTTGAAATTTCTTTAAACTGTGCATGTATGCGTCGAAATTCGACATGGTTAGACTAGACACATGCCTTGATGGTATGGGACTAGGGTTTCAAGACTCAAGGAATATGTCTGATGTCCCTGCCACATAATTTTTTAGATCATCCATGTTTGCAACAACGTTCATAATGGGGTGTCTCATATTTTTCAAATGTCATTGTTTCCATCCGTAGAATCTTTGTTGGAACTCTCTTCAAATGTCACGAAACTTCCAATTCAACCACCACAAATGTCATGCACCGACCCCACATAGTGATCACTAGTGAATGGGGCCAACGTTGAAATTTCTTCAATATGTGCTTGTATGCATCGAAATTTGACATGGTTAGACTAGACACATGCCTTGGCGGTATGGGAAGGTTTCAAGACTCAAGGATGTTTGATGTCCCAGCCACATAATCTTTGAGATCGTCCATGTTTACAACAACGTTCATAATGGGGCGTCTCATATTTTTCAAATGTCATTGTTTCCATCCATAGAATATTTGTTGGAACTCTCTTGAAATGTCATGGAACTTCCAATTCAACCACCACAAATGTTATGCACCGACCCCTCATAATGAGCACTAGTGAATGGGGCCAACGTTGAAATTTCTTCAATATGTTCCTATATGCATCGAAATTTGGCATGGTTAGGATAGACACATGCCTTGACGGTATGGGAGGGTTTCAAGACTCAAGGATGTATGATGTCCTGACCACATCGTCTTTGAGATCATCCATGTTTGCAACAATGCTCATAATGGGTGTCTCATTTTCAAATGTCGTTGTTTCCATATGTAGAATATTTTTTGGAACTCCCTTGAAATGTCATGGAACTTCCAATTCAACCACCAAAAATGTCATGCACCGACCCCGCATAGTGAGCAGTGAATGGGGCCAACGTTGGAATTTCTTCAATATGTGCCTGTATGCATCTAAATTTGACATGGTTAAAATAGACACATGCCTTGACGGTATGGGATGGTTTCAAGACTCAAGGATGTATGATGTCATACAGAAACATTTTGAAACAATTTCAACATTGGCCCCATTCATAGGTCATCGTTTCCCATCATGTACTCTAGCCCTAGTACAATGTCTTTTAATAGTTGTTTCCTTTAAAATTCGAGTGATCAGAAAATTAAAATGAAATGAGAAGAGGCATAGTACAATGTCTTTTAATAGTTGTAATCTAGCTGAGAAGACCAACAAACCCTTTTTGAAGTGTCGTTATTATAGCAAACTTGTCGCAACATCTGTAAAATGCAACATATTTATAGATTTTATAACGTCGCAATTCCGACGATCATTGACCAAATCAAAGTTGACTTGGTCAAAATACTAGGTGACCGTTGGAGGGGGAAAACCTATTTTCCACAGCGTCGCAAATGCAACCACTATCTTCACAAACATGGCAAGAGAGACGACTATGTCACAAGCATGGCAAGAGAGACGACTATGTGGAAAATGTGGCAAGAGAGATGACAACGGGGAAAGAGAGACAACATCGTGGAAAGAGAGACGTCAATGTGTAAATAGTGACGTTATTGGGCAATATGGAAACAAAAAATTAAAATTTCCTCTATTTTTCGACAGTATGGCCAATTTTGTCCATAACGCTGCAAATAAAACGTCAGAATTTTTACAATATGTACTAGTGAATGGGGAAAATAGTGGGTGTGGTGAGAACTCCTCAAATGGGATAGAAAAGATGAATTAACTTGGTTCTTCTCCTTTCTTGAATCCTAGAAATTTTTGGAAACTATGCCTTGATGACTATTTTGGGGAAGCTTGGGGCACTTGGGTTCCACTTTATTTCCTAAGTTGTGATTGACATCATTTTAGTATATATACCAGAAGCTTATGGACTGCCACTTAGTCGAGATTGGTCCAAGAAGTTGAATGTATATTTTAGCATGTACTGGGTTCACCTCTGGTTTCCATTAAAGGGGCACACAAACATGATTAGGATCGATAGGGAAAGGTATCTCAAACATACTGTCACAGATTTAGAATCCCTCAATGAGCCCTCATCGACAGATTTCTCCGTGCTAGGAAACTACTCCTGCGATTCTGATTTCGATAATTTCTCCCCTCTCTCATTTGATGTACCTCTTAGTCAAAACTCCGAAATGGATTTTCAAGTCAACCTACCGGTAGCGGCAGAAGAAACCCTCTTATGTCAAGAACCTCTATTGGAAACCATAAAAAAATAGGTGGAGAGAAAGAAGTCAGTAGGCAAGGAGAAGCTAATGATTTTCTCTCACAAGTTTGGACCTGGTACTTTGATGGGTCTAAATTTCTAGAAATGTTAGGAGAGGGATGTATCCTCATTGACCCAAAGGGGAAGCAAAATTTCTTGTCCTGCAGACTAGAATTTGAGTGCACTAATAATACTGCTGAGTACGAAGCTTTAGTGCAAGGACTAAAGAAATCCATAGACTTAAACGTTAAAGAAGTAAGAGTTTTCAGGGACTCTAAAATTATCGTTAGGAAGGTAAATAATACTATACATTGCAACTCTCCCCACCTGAGGAATTATCAAAAGGAAGTGCACAGGCTAATAGAAAATTTTGAGGCCTTCAACATAACAACGATTCCGAGGATGAAGAATACTTTTACTGATTCCATGACCATTGCTTCCTCGAGGCTATTCCCTTTAGGAGACTATGAAGCCTCCAAGTTCACTGTGGAACTTCTCTACAAACCATCAATGCCCAACAATATTTCTAATTGGAAGGTATTTCAAGGAGATGAACATTATATAAACTTCCTAACCAATCATAAACATTTTAAATACCTAGCTATTGACGACGAATTATTCCAAGAGAAATCAGTAGAAACTGATTCCCACAAACAAAGAGGTGAAACATATCACTCAACTAACAAACCAAGGTTTCAAACGATACCAAAAGGGGTAGACAATTTGGAGAACCTCTTTGACTTAAGGGAAAGATTTAAAGGGTCAACAAATACAAAGACAGGGAGCTCGTGTCCCATGTACAAGACTATAAGCCTATGAACCTCATAAAACCCTAAAAATATAAATCTAGGCAAGACAATGTCTAAAGAAGAAAGGAAATCCTATCTCAAACTTTTCAGAGAATATAAAGATGTTTTTGTGTGGTCCTACCGAGATCTAAAAACTTATGACACTCATATTATACAACTCACAATCCCGTTAAAATCCAGAGTAAAACCCTTCCAACAAAAGCTCTGGAAGTACCACCCATCTATGGAACCCCTCATGTGTCAAGAGTTAAATAAATTACTGGATGCTAAAATTATCTTTCAAGTTAGGCACTCTGCCTGGGTAGAAAATTTGGTTCCTGTCAGGAAAAAGTCAAGGGAAATCCACCTGTGTGTGGATTTCAGAAACCTCAACAGAGCATCAGTAAAGGATAACTACTTAGTCCCACCAATGGAACATCTCTTGTAGACCGTGTCTGGTCCTGAAATTTTCTTCTTGTTAGACGATTTTTTAGGTTACAACCAAGTTCTAGTTTCAGAGGAAGATCGATTGAAAACTACTTTCTAAACCAAGTGGGGAAACTTTTCTTATAAATGCATGCCCTTTGGGTTAATTGATGTAGGGGAAACCTTCCAGAGGGCCATGGATGTAGCTTTTAGAGGATTGATAAACATGTGTAGTAGTCTATTTGGACGACGTAACTGTGTATTCAAAGAACAAAGAAGATCATATCCAACATCTAACCCAGATTTTTGAAAGGTGTAGAAAATATGGTATATCTTTAAACCCTAAGAAAACTATCTTTGGTGTCGAGGAAGAGAAATTACTAGGTCATATTATATCTTGAGCATGAATTCACATAGACCCAGATTGAATTAAGGCCATAGCTCAAATTCCTTTACCCCATAACAAAAAAGGCTATGCAATCCTTCTTTGGGAAAATCAATTTTGTGAGGAAGTTCACCCCCAATTTCGCCGAAACTATCAAACCCTTAGAAAAAATGATCCGCAAGGATGTTGAATTTAAGTGGGACGACGAACGAAAAAATGCTTTCAGCAATATTAAAACTGCAATATCTCAAGCTCCAGTGTTGCGAAGTCCCTAATTTAGCAAATATTTTTTCCTCTATACTTTTGCATCCAACCAATCTTTCGCTACAGTATTAACTCAGAAGGATGATGACAACAAAAAGGCCTCGGTCTCATTTATGAGCACTAATCTGTAAGGGGCCGAACTGAATTACCCTTCTATAGACAAACATGCGTATGCGGTATACAAAGAAGTAAAACATTTCAGATCTTACATCCTAAAAAATCACACCAAAGTCATTATGCCTCATCCCATAGTCCAATCCCTATTCACTCAACAAGAGATGGGGGAAAGAAGAGGAAATTGAATGGCATTTGCCCAAGAATTTGATCTAGATATAAAACCTACCAAACTGGTTAAGGGACATGGATTGTGTAATCGGTCGCTGAAGCCCAAGACCAAGTAAATGAAGACTCTAGGTGGGAGAATGAATTGACATTATGGTATAGTGAAGCTTTATATGTTCCCCCAGAGCAGGAGTCTTGGTATGGAAAACTAACTTATCTTCTGCATCACGAGACTTGCCCAGAAAACCTGAAACATAAGGAAAACAAAGATCTCTGACTAAAATCGGTACAATATCGCCTCATAAATTCGATGCTCTTCCGTGTGAATTATGATGGGGTACTTTTAAAATTTCTCGAATGTGAAGACACAGACAGGGTTCTGAAGGAGCTCCATGATGGTCTGGAAAGTGGACACTTTGCATGGAATACTACCGCTCACAAGATACCGAGAGTCGGTTATTACTGGTCTACTTTGTTTAGGGATGCTCATACATATGATATAAACTATAAAACTTGTCAAATAATCACGGGGAGGGAAAAGAGAGTAGTTTTCCCACTCCAAGAAGTGGCCATATCCAGACCATTCGAGCAATGGGGGTTAGATGTCATAGGATAAATTACCCTGAGTTCTTCAAAACAACAGACATAAATACTGACCGTGACGAACCATTTCACCAAATGGTCAGAGGCCATCCATTTGACTCACATAAATGAAAAGGTGGTAATCCAATTCATTGAACAACAACTGATCACAAGGCTCAATATGCCTTCCGTTCTTGTTTTTTATAATGTCGCTTACTTTTCTTCCACCCTGCTAACAAAGTTTTCTCTAGATAAAGGAATCATAATCAGATACTCTGCAAACTACTATCTACAAGGGAATGGAGTGGCCTAATCAACCAATAAGAACCTAGTGAGGATCTTGAAGAAAATAGTTGCAGACAATCATGTCGCTTCATAATGCCTTATGGGCCGATAGAGTAACACCCAAGGAAGCTATAGGTAAATCCCCATACTTTCTGGTATATGAACAATAAGCCATTCTCCCGAACGGGCTATATCTTCCATCTCTTCAACTTGCTCAGGGATCTAGAGGACAACCCTCATTAGTTATTCAACAAAGAATTGATACCCTCCTCATGCTTGAAGAAGAAAGAGAAAAGGAAAAATAAAAGTTCTTCGCTCATCAACAAGTATTTAAAAGATGGTTTGACAAGCATAAGTCCAAAGAGAAGAATTTTGAAGTAGGAGACTTAGTCTTGAAATGGGATAGAGCAAATGAACCGAAGGGAAAACATTCAAATTTTCAGAATCTATGGCTCGGACCTTTACAGGTAGTCAAGAAATTTGGGGCAGGAATGTATCGGTTGAAAAATCTGAGGGGGGAACTCGACGCCCTCCGGGTGAATGGCTAAGCCCTAACATAATATTTTTGTTAAAAAAAATGTGTGTGTTTTCATGTTATTTTATTTTGTAGGTGTTAGGTAGGCTGGTTGCAGAGTCCTTTATTTATGTTTTTATTTTGTGTAGTATTTTGGTGCAATAAAGTTGTGTACCGCAAGGCATTGGTTGAGCTAATCAATATGGTGTAGAAAACTTTGTTTCTGACTCATGCTTACATGCAACACAAGAAACACTAGGCAAACTGCATTTTTCTTAAAAGAGTTTTGTATCTAATATTTGCGAATGAACAACCTTGGAAAATGATGAAGTGTCCACCTAGTGGTATGGTAAAACCTAAAGGGAAATATGGTAAGTTGGAAAGGACCACATGTACCTCAAGATAGAGCGAGGAATAATTTCACCTTAACCATCTCATCTTGCAGATAACATATGTCCTCCTCTCCCACTTGCTCAGGGCATCTCTGCCAAAAAATAAATCATTTATATCAAATGAGCATGAAGTAGGAGAGGGTATGAAGATAACTCCACCGGGGCTATGGATGCTCGCTGGCAATGGAGCAAGGTCTGTGACATCGGGGTGACTCTGCTGAGGCTATGGACGCTCGCTGGCAGCGGAGCGACACTGCAACGAATGAATGATGATAACTAAAGGGCCTAGTGCCAGGGAATACTTTACTTGGCTCTTGTCAAAAGGGGGCGTGGGTCATGGTCAAAGGGAACGAAGGTGGAATAAAGGTTGAAACCCCACAGGCAAGCCCATATTCACGAACCGGGGGAATTTTAAACAAAGGGCTAGAAGAGAATCTAATAAAAAAATGAAACTAGTTAGGTTCTTAACCAACTTTTGCATTAGTTAAGCCTGGGGGAAGGAACAAAGATTCTTCTTTCACCTAGTAAATCACCATTTGTTGAGCGCTCAACACACCCTAAAATCCTTGTGAAATTTTATCATTTTTTGGGTACCACTTGTTTTCTTTTACTGTCTAGATGGAGTTCACATGGGGGGGGATGGTTTATTTTGTTTTGAATTCATGACTCTTATCAATGAAGTCAGAGTGTTTGAACTTTTTACATGAAACCTTGTGTCTAAAATAACTTGATATCCTAACTAAGAATCTGTAGCTAACATTGCACCTAACGCGCTTGTGTTTGGCGTCGCCAAAATTTCGAGCAGGTAAAGTGGACACACAGTTACAATAGTCCCTAATCATCAATGCATCATCGGTTTCGGTAGAAGGTGGATTTGGTTTGCATAAGTTATTCACCACGAAGAATCAAGAGATAGTCGATCCCCATCAGCGTCGACAAAATACGGGAGGAATAGACATTGACAAAAGTCATAAAGAAATCACCGATAACCGATGACCGATGCGCTTTCTCGAGGTCAAGGAAAATCTAAAAAAGATTAAAACAATCAATTTTTTCTACGTTAAAGAAACTGTTGATTGCCGATCCTTGATACACTTTCGGCATCAGGAATTTTTCGAGAGCGCATGGCATGGTTTCGTCCCAAGTCATATTAAGGTTCCATGTGTCCTAGTCACACCTCCTAGTCAGCTTTGCCACGTCAGCTATGTACGGCAAGATCGATCGGTGTCAAATATTTTGGCAAGAAGATATCAACGGAAAGTGTTCGAAGAAAAATCTTGACCCTCGACTCACCAACTGGACCAATGAAACGATGGGATTTTTTTTGGCATAAGATACGATCAAATTCTGACATTTAATAGACCAGTTAATGTTTCATCCCGCATTTGTTGCTACCTCATGTGTCGATTGAACAACAACAATTTTAAATATTCGATGGGTCATGTTACAACCCGCGCCCACACCGTTAACCCATGATCGAATTTAATTTTAAACGTATTTGAAGATATGGTGAAAGATTTAATAGAACTACACTCATAACCAAAATTGAATGACTGACGTGACAAGGTAAGTTCATCCCTGTTTAAATCTCTATAACGGTTTTGAACAATTTAATTATGTGCACAAGTTTGAATTCGAGAACATTCGAAGAAGCAAAGCAAGCATCTCAAGACTGTGTTGATCCTCAGATTATCAAAACCAGGTTAAACAAGTTGCAGAGGTATGTGTTCAAGTTTGTCAA
>JASDQU010109367.1:86124-96990 GCA_032191745.1 Picea mariana
CCCCCCCCCTCCCAAAACTTCTTACCACCTCAGGGGGGGTCCGGAATACCGCCTACCCAGAAATAAAACCACTTTTCTCTTTTTTGCCATTTTTTGCCTATTTCACTATGTCTTCTTTCAGAATGGATTATGGGAAAATTAAAATGGATCTTAAAAATCCGAGAGAGGTTTTTTCTTAGCACGGGCTGAAGAACAAAAACCTCTCTCATTTTTTGCAACGGCGCTACGAGCAGGGAGAATCGAAGCCATCTTTGAGGCCCTTTTTTCCAGATTTTCACTTTTCTGTTACAATCCTGATCTTGCGGGAGCTGTTACGGTCAGCTGGGGACGAATTTGGCAAAACTGAAGGAGATTTTCATCCAGCACATGCTCATATACAGTAACCTCCTTTATTTTTTTCCCAGGTGTCATCGTTGAAGAGAAACATATGTTTGTTCGGACCCCTTTTTCGCAGAAAACCGGTCTGTCTTTCATTGTAGGCAGTTCCAGAATTTGGGGGATTCGTGGCTATTTTTGGCCGAGATGGTTAAAATCGACTGAGAAACTTGTTGGTGGATCTCAAACTTGTTGGGGGATATCCCCTTGTTACGGCCAGCTGGGGACGAATTTGGCAAAACCGAAGGAGGTTTTCGTCCAGCACATACCCATATACAATAACCTTCTTTAGTTTTTTCCCAGGTGTCATAGTTGAAGAGAAACAGACGTTTGTTTGGACCCCTTTTTCACAGAAAACCGGTCCATCTTTCATTGTATGCAGTTCCAGAATTTGGGGTATTCGTGGCTATTTTTGGCCGAGATGGTTAAAATCGACTGAGAAACTTGTTGGGGGATATCCCCTATTTATTCAGAGATGATTTTTGATGTAAAGGTTGTTGATTTCACGCCCAGGCAGGCTGGGAGCACTGTAACTTCTATCAGAGATTTTCCAGAAATATAAAGAAACGTTTCACAGGATTCTTGTATGTTAGCTATTGGTGAAGTTTTCCCTCGTCGTTGAATGTGTATATGCTTTTGTTATCATTGTGTTGTATGTCTGATCTTTTAAAAGGAGTTAAAGTGACAGGATTTATCTTTGCATACCCTGTTTTCTGACTTTTAAAAAATCTAAATGTTTGTCTTCTGATGTTGTGGTGAAGAAATTCTTAAATGCTTCTTTATTGTGATTGATAATCTCACATTTTCTGCTAATCCATCACTTATTCCCAAAGAATCCAATAGTTTCATTATCTCGCCCTATGAAAAGACTTCTTATAAACTATTATTTGATCTCTATCTTTGTGAACAGACCCCATAGCCTAATGGTCTTCTTTTGTTGTCTCAACCAGAAAACCCCAAGAACATAACCCTATTATGCATAGCTAGCCTATATTCTTTTCAAACAAAGCTATATCAGACAGAGAGATCCCTCTCTGAGTCTTGGAGGGCTAGATCCAAGACTCGAAGTGGTTTTGATGTTGCCTCTGTGAATGCCTCTTCAGCCTTGGGAAAATTACAGAGTGCTAACAGCTTTAATTAATAAATAATATATAAAATAGAGAGTGCATAAAATGATTACACCTCATTTTGTTTCATTAACAATGACAATGACTTTTCTTACTTCTATATTTATGTATTTGTATAGGATTCATTAAATTATGTTTAACAAAAAAATAATAATTGGGTGCATGATTTGGATATTATACTATGGCCATACACTTCCAAATTATCTAGCCAAATAACAATGTCTTGGTTGTAAATGTGTTAAAGCTCTTGATGACTATCACAATGAAGTCATAAACTATCACATTGACTTGAAACAGAATTTGTTACTAGGTTTTTAATTAAACATTATTCATGGGATATGAACAATTCCATACCCCACGCTCTTCCTCTTTCATTTTGATGTAGATATTCAACAATGGCAATCATAGCCCAAAGACCCATTTAAACTTTATAGGTGCACCAAGACCAATCCTCCTCAAAGATCGATGATAGTAGAGATCCTCTATACCTCTGAGGACATGGCCCACATTCTATGACGATTCTCGAACCTGTGGGTTATGGGCCCACTCTTATCTCTCCATTTCAACTATTACTGGAAGAGTAAATTCCCGTAATTAAAATTAAACATAATTGTTATACACATTAATTCTTGTAACTTGAATGCAGACCATTTAAAATAAGAATTTGAGCACTATCAACTCATACTCAAGTCACATAATCAACCATCTAACAATACTACACCCGATGTAGTATAAACTCTAACATTGACATATAGTCCTTGACAAAACTAAACGTTTTTGCAATGCTTTATACATGGTAAGAAATGAATTTGACCATCGATCCATTTACAACTATCGACTTGCAATGTTTTGGCATTTACATTCCTTGATATTGAATCATTCATTCTCTACTTGAAGGTCAACAACAATTATAGATTTCCTTTATAAACTTACAACCAATATGTCTCTTAACATATATTTGTATAGTTGGGTGTATTATCTTGGAATCCATAGAACATTGACCGTTGAAACACTTACGCTCGAGATTAACACAGAAAATAATAAGAAAACTCAATATATATATTTACCAAAGCATGCGTTGACATAGTCATGATTGTAAATAAGATTTCACACAAACTAAAATATGAATTTGATTACACAACGAATTACATATTGTGGATGCCCTTGGCACCTCGATGGGCCTAATATCATTCAATTGGCCCCCTTAATACGCATCAGGATTACATTTTATAATGAAAAATACATAATCGTGGATCATTTCAGATCCATTATTCTCTGCACACAGTCAACAATTGATCCCTAAGATTCCTCACGGATTTGATTCACATGTTTTAAACAACAATTTGGTGCCAGCAAGATACAAATCACATCCTCTTCCAATGTTTTCTCCTTCTAGAAGCTTGTTTTGTTGATATCTCGAAAGGTGGGTCGATGCTCCTGCGTCAATCGATAACTTCGAAATCATTCTTTCAATTCTCCTAAAAGATTGTTCAATTGGTATATGCCAATGACAATTGAGAGCTCCCCAAATTTTCTAGGAAAAAGGAAGACCATATTCTATAAGGTGATCTGAATCAGATCCTCACCCAAAAAAAATTGTAAAATTGTAATAAACTTGTACTTTTTATTTTTGTTCTATTTTGTCTTTTTTTTTTGCCAAAATGGGAAGTGGAAATGAACCATGTGACGGTTGGCCTTCCAAAGGTAACACATTAAAAGAATGAGGGTTGTAGCGAAGAAGGCAATGAAGGGAGACAAGGAAAACTTGAGAAGTTTCAAAGATGAGAGCTTGAAGAGTGTAGTTTGTTTGAAGATCGATGGACGGAGGAGTCAAGGAGCCTGTCCATGATGAGCGAAGGAATCTTTGAGCCATTATTATTTTCATTTATTTTTGTGAGTAACAATGCATGAGTTATCTGGGCATCCATAGCACACCCATTGTAATGAATTTCACGAGCAAAATAAATCTCTATTGTTTATATTGTGTGGATGCAATCTACTCTATGAGGTATATTGTGGTTATGGTTTGAGTTTTATTGTTTGAAATTTATGTCTGGTTAATAGATGAAAGCTTCATTAGCTCAATCCTCTATGAGCTGCATTTTTTCTTTTTGACTGAGGTTCTACTCACCCACAAATTGTATTCCCTCCTCTCGACATTTTATTTTATTGTTGGGCGAATTAAATTTTGCCTGAGCAAATTTATACCCATCTTGGAATTTTTCTTAGTGATTGGAATCCCAATTGAGAAACTGGTTGGAGTTGATCATTACTGGGTCATTTTTCTTTAGTTGGGAATATTCTCTTTGCCCCCAGGTTATTTTTCTCTGACGTTGAGTGTATAAACTCGCACAGGTCATTTTTCTCTAATGTTGGATGTCTAAATTCACCCCTAGTAATTTTTATCTCATGTCGAGTGCTTAAAATCACCCTGGGTGCTTTTCTCCATTTTTAAGCTACTAAATTAATCCAAAGAACATTTTCTTCACTATTGGTCATCTTAATTCGCCCCCTCGACATTTTTCTCCATTGTTGGATGATAAAATCCATCCACTCAACATTTCCTTCATTCCTGGTCTTGGACATAGTTTAGGAACTTAGTTGGAATTGGTCTAACGACCACAAGCAATGAAAACCAAGAAGTAAACAACCCAAAGAACAATGAGAAAAATATAAATTCCATAAATAATCGGCGTTGGTGAAATGGACAATCCATAGGCCCACGATTTACGGATCAAATGGTATCAGAGTAGGATTGTCAAAGACATTGAATAAGTTTCCATGGGAAAGGCCTTGAATAGGGAGAATCTAGAAGAGTTGAGAGACTTCAATAGGAATATCCAAGAAGAAAGTCAATATTGGAGGCAGAGAGCAAATGATTTATAAAATGAGCTTGCCAAGCACCGAGACTCGTTCACCACCATGAGGGAAAAAAATAGACATGAGCATATTGCAACTCTTATAGTTGGGGGAGAAATTCATTGAGTTGGATAATTGGTAGGAGGAGACGTTCACTAAGGTCATTACTCACCTATACTAGGACTTGGAAACAAAGGAAGAGGCCTTGAAGAATCTAGAAGCGGTTGTCCAAGAGACCAAGCAAGCCCCTTCCATTGCCATTGTCAAAGCTAGTACCATGACAGAGGAAACCATGGTAAACTCACCTTCTAAGACCCTTTCTTAACAAACCTTTGGTGACTTTGAGAATCAAACTAGAGGAATTGGTTCCAAGCTCACGAGGAAAATGGGCTATGATGGCCAAGGGCTAGGCAAGGAAGGCCAAGGTATTTTGATTCCCATCGTATCTCAACAGAGGCCCAACATGAAGGCCTAGGATTCAGTGGATAAGAAGCCAACACAAATGCATCTCTAACCATCTTCATCAAGGAAAGAGGAACCAAAAAAGAAGCCATGTGCAACACGCCACTCAAATCTATTGAAATTTCCCTGGAATCAACCCTTGGTATGCTCAAATACCACGTTGATATTTCACCACTTCAACCCAACACCCAATAGTTATCTCAAAATAAAATCACTTTATCTACTAAAATCACAGCGGAGTAATCAACTAAACATGCAACGAAAGCATAAGCTAGGAAACCAAAATCTCACACACAAGACCCCAATATTTTTGGGTAAACTACCCCTGGAAAAACCCCAGAGGGAAAACCAGTTCCAAGATGCTTTTATTAAGGACAAATTAGGGCTATTGTAATAGCGAAAATGGCCCACTAAGAGAAATACCACTATAGAAAAACTTAGCCAAGTATGTTATGTCGTACGACCTCTGAAAAACATGCTTTTTGAGCTGTACACGATTTACCTTCAACTGACCCGCGTACATACATGACTATCTCCATTGTGAATCATGTACATGTATGGAAAACCCGTACGAACACCTATGTATGATGCTACTCTTTCCTTTGGCTTCTATCATCTGAAACCCACCTGTGGCTACCTCTGCTCTCTCTTGTTTTTGACCTGTATGACCTCTAGATGGAAGTCTTTCTCCACCTATCTGAGATAATCACAGTCCTTTTTGATCTAACCCTCTCTGCATCAACACTTGGATGAAATATCTTCACCCAATTGGTGATATCTCCTCACTCTTGCACAAGCAAAAGTCCTTCTTTTCTTCTACACTCCTCACACTAGAAAAAGTCCTTATTTTCTATCCTTGACCTTGGTCTCTCACCAAAGTGACTTCCTCTCAAAGTGTCTTCCTCCTTCACCTACTCTTGCTTTCATAATTATGAGTTATAATCTAAATCTAAACTCCAAAGTGATCCATGGTTGAGATTACTTCTCACACCCACTTAAGATTTAGCTTACATATTGCATGCTAAKCATGTTCCTTAAATAACTCAATTAACTAATAAAAACACTTTTACTTTAATTAATTCCTTTTAACTAAAGTAAACTCAAGACTAGAAGACTTTTGACGACTTCCAAATGCTAGACACATGCCAATGTGGAAGTACTTGTCCGATGTTACCACTAACATCAAAAAAATCTACGTGTAGAAGCTTGAAAGAGGGCAACAAACAGAATAGCATGCCATCCATATTCGCTCCAACTCTTGGGGGTGTTACAGGTGAATCCTTTTGCAGACAAGTGGATTCCCTCTTGGTCTCTAGAACCCTAAGACCAAGACAGAAAATGTGTTATCATTGGTCACTGACATCCATTTAGATCTAATTAAGCTAATACATGAAGAGGAAGAAGAAAAGTGTACCTTGTTAATGGCGTTTGTCCTTGCAAAGTCCAAGTTGAGCTTCAATCCTAAGCTCCTCGATAGGTCCTATAGAAAAAACAAAGATACAACAAGCTTCCTATTCTACCGATATTATCTCAAATACAGATCTATCTACTAGAGACAAGTTCATGTGGAACAAACACAAACTTGAAAGAAATAGGCCAAGCATATATATATATATATATATATATATATATATATATATATATATATATATATATTAATGAGTACAAATGAAGAGTACTTACAGACCAAATTTGATGAAGGTGCAGTAGCTTCTTCCAACTCTCTTTGTTCAGCCCCTTTGCTCAAGTAATCTAGACTGATTATGCTTCAATGGTATCTCACTTATGAGATCATAAGTTTGGTATAATTCTCAATCTCTATATATCCTTTCACCATGAGGAGGCCTCCTTATATAGGATTGGAGAGGCCTAACCACTTGAGATATCTTTGGGATAAGTTGAGCATTCCTCTCCTTCAGTTGTGGATCTCTCCTAAGATCATGCCTTGACCTCAGATTCAAATCCAACCACCTTCAGATATTGAAGGGATTCTTCTCTGATTTCCCTCAACAGACCAAATTTCACCCAAAAAATGTCAGCGCTCCCTCAAAAGGGGTACAAAGAATTGGAACGGTCCCCCATGAGAGGGTACAGAGCACCAGCGCTCCCTGACAGTATGTAGGGGAGCACTCCCTTCCAAATTTAACTTTTGAGTGGTTTTTTCAGTGGAAAAAGGCTTGTACTCCTTGTCAATTGATTTATCCTCTTCAAAACTAGTCTTTGAGGTGTCTTAAGTGTCCTTATGATGTCGTTAGAGAGACGACATAAGAAAGATAACAGTGTGATGTTTGTGACACTTGTGACCAATATGTGACACTTGTGATATTTATAATGACGACACTAGCCATCATTGCAATGAGTGATTTTGATGTGTAACATATTTCCCCCCAAAGTGCGAAGTCAGAAGACGATGATGACTGAAGTACATTGTAGACTTTTTTGAGCAAGGTTATGGACATAGAGATACTGGAAAAAGCTGCACACAACCATCAAACAAATATTATGACATGTTTCAAACCCAAGGCAAGCATACCTATGCTTGAGTGATAAAGACTTTTTCAGGTATGGCCGCCATAGAATACACTGTGGATCCATAATTATATTGACAAAAAGGTATAGCCACCGAAGATACAATGTGGATCTATACTCCTATAACCTGAACTAATTGTAGCCACAAAGAATACACAGTGGATCTATGCGATGACAAAACATAGCCATGACCAATACAAAGTGGATCTATGTTACAGTATATGTGTCAATGTTCAAAGAAACTTTGTCGCAACCTGGGCAAAGTACATACAAGAGTGATGACTCAACCTAGGGTCTTCTTACCGATCTCGATGTAGTACGAATCTAACCATGTGAATAGATGTCCTGATGTCTAACATGGTAGAAACCACTTGATTACCGGTCAATGAGGTAAACCGCTAACAAGTGTGAGGGAGATCACCAATGATGTCAATGATTCCCAAGGTACTCTAGTACATTCCAACGAATGTGAATGCATGAGCTGAAGTCGAACATCCGTGGCATCATCCAATCAAAGGTCAATGATGTAAACTTATTTTCGGACATGAGGATGCCTACCACTGAGGCATGCAGGTCCCAAAGTACTAACTGGTTTCTAAGTCTAGCTCTTGGATAATGTGCTGAAGTCGACAGGAATAGACTCATTGAAGGAGGGCCTTGATGTATCCCCCATCAACGACGTGAAATAGACATAGATATGTAATTGGTGGATCAAATGAACATGGACTGAAATGGGTGTTGAAACAGGATATTTGTGATGGCTGACTCTCGAAGCAGATACTTCCCTTGAACACTGAGGCATAACAACATAAACTTGACATGGACCAAAACTTGATAATCCAATGGATACTGTGACTTTACGTCAGGTGACCCAAAGGAGTAAGGAAACTCAAAGGATTGGTTCAATGCAGAGGTTCGACAGATTGAAATGCATGAAAAGATAAAATGTCGTGTTCAAGGGCGACTGTAAGGTTACTAGTAAAGTTCTCAAAAACTGCTTGGCTTGCTTCTTTCAATTTTTCCCCCATCTAGATAGACGAGTACCTCTTTTTGGTTTAATGAGCTCGAGGAGGGTAACACATGCTTGATATAACTCACCTTCGATAAGTTCCTCTTCCTTTGTTTAACAAACTGGAAGAATTAAGGGTTCGATCCCATATGGTCCCTTCAATGTATGATTGTTCAACGAGTCTAGAGAAGGTAAACTCAGTTGTTTTTCATATTTGGAGAGTCTGAAAATGACTTAAAGACGACTCCAATGTGGTCCTTTTTCGTAATGTTAGTCTTGCGAGGCTGAAAAAGAGATAAATTATCACTTGAAAGATGCCCTTTCATACCTTTTAATGAGTGGGAAAGGAAGCAAGATCACTCGGCAATATTTTCATGTTTAGAGAGTCTAAAAAGAGCTTAAAGACGACTCCAAGGGATTCTTTTTTCGTGTATCCATGCGGGTCCGAAAAAGAGATAAAGTTTACCCGGTGTGTTCTTATGTGTTTGAGCTTGAGAATGAACGAAGACTATGCTCATGAATGTGACAAGATAAAAATGAACAAAACTACTCTGAAACCTACAAATAATGTCAAAACTACATTCCAAGGGATTAATAAGGCCTCCAAATATTTTTAAAACCCAAAAATAACTATATCTTATTCAAAAATGAAATGTATAGTAGTAAAAAGGAGGTAAGAATGCCATTTACCATTTCATTTGTGCAAAGATTTGTAGCAATGGCGAATTTTTTCTTTGGAGTTGAATCTTGTATTGTTTGGTGTCAGAGCTACTGTTAATCATTTTCCTCACCGTTTGGACTAGGTTAGTGCCCTTTTTCCTTTCTTTCATTTGCATGGTTCACATTTTGTTTTAAGGCAATATTTAGTCATAAAAAATGATGCCCTGGGTCGGCCCAAGTGCCCAAAAAGCTCGGCGCTCCTCTAAGAGTAGTGGGGGAGTGCTTCATGAATTAAAAAATTCCCTCATGGGTCAATAAAGGGCGCATCAATGCTTTGGTGAAGTGGTTTAGAGGGCGCTACCCAAAAACAAGAAAAAAATCGCTCAAAATAATCAGTGCGCTCTCAAATCGTGAATGGGGCATTTTGAATTTTTAAAATTCCCTGATGGCCAATGTGAGAGTGCGTTGGCACCTTGATGATCGTGTAAAGGGGGCGTAGGCTTCCCAAGAGAGAAAACAATCATTTTTTAAAGTTTTCAAATTGCCCAAAATTTGCCAAAATCGTGATTTAATGAATTTTATTTGTTGATAATGCAGGTGATTTTGGCAATATGCTTGAGTGGAAAGAAAGAGAGAACGAGCTCGATGATGTGGCTGCTTTGCAAAGTCCCCGATCAAGAGTCGCATTGAGGAATTGCAGTCTCCTCAAATTATTCAAAATGCAAAAAATGAAGAAAGAGATTCTTCTTCTTGAATATATGATCGGGCTATGGAACGTTGTAGAGCAAGGATTCTAGATAGGAACGCGGCTTCTTACCATCATGTTGGAAGATGTGTATTTCATAACCGGTCTTTCGAAAAGAAGGGCTCCCATAGCTTTATCTGGGTAGAGGGCACTTCTTTTGCCTGTGGATGAGTACCTGGCAAACCATTGTGTCCCGGGAGAGAGACTAGTGGGAGGAAGAATTGCAATCAAAGATATCAGAGACCTATCTCTTCGATCCCTTTTGTTTGCCATTACGAGTATAGCGGGAAGTACCAATGCACACCTAGTTTCAAGATCACAGGTGGCCTATGGTTTACAGTGTCTAGAGCCAACATTGTTCAACTGGAGTGCAGGGTTCCTTCATAATGTGAAGGAACAAATCATGAGATGCAAAGCTAGGCAGCAGAAGCAGTTCAGATATGGTTCATTCCCGGTTTCATTCTTCTTAGAGCACATTCCCCATATGCAACCTCAGATTGCATTAGCAGTACGGCCAGTGGGAGAACCATGTATGGAGTGGTGGACTAACCTGTCTCCGAGACTAGGCTTAGATTCAGAGTTTAAATTCACCGGTGATTTCTTTGCTTGGCTGAGACACCAATTGATAGTGATAGAAGACTTTCCATATGTTGGAGTGGAATTTCCAGGGAAGCATGGACTTGGTTCTTCCAGTAGGAGAGGATTGGGATGCGTTAGGTAAGAAACCAAAACTGATCTTGTCAAGTGTTTTTTTTATTTTAAAAACATTATATTATTTTTTTGGGGGTACATAGGAGAGTCTTTAACAAACGTATCATTTCATCATGCAGATAGGGGAGCAACATGTCCGGCAAAGATGTCGGCATTGGGGCGTCGATGAGATGCTCAGATTGTAGTTGGTCAGGGGGTAGTAGCAGGAGGGCTCCAAGAGGTTGAAAGAAATCTCCAAGGCCTTATGAGAGGTATCCCTCCTCTCAGGAGGCGAGATGTGTCACTACATCTACAGGGACACACTGTGGGAGTGTCTAAGAGTCTTAACTCTCTATTGAGGTGAGTAGACCGTGCAGTGATATATTACTCGGAGCATAATGTAAAGCAGG
>JASDQU010109367.1:108057-118727 GCA_032191745.1 Picea mariana
TCTGTCAATGAGCACAAGGTTAGAAGAGCCCTAACCTCATCATCAAAGTCCACTTTTACAGAACTTAGTTGATTAGTAACCGTATTAAATTCATTTAAATGATCTGCAACAAACCCACTTTCTGACATCTTCATATTAAATAATATCTTCGTTAGAAATACCTTATTAGACATCGATGGTTTTTCATACATTTTAGCCAATGTGTCCATCAGATCCTTCGTTGTCTTTTCTTTCGAAATATTGAAAGCCACTGATGCTGCCAAACTTAGCCGTATCGTTCCTAGAGCCTTTTTGTCAAGAATATCCCATTCTTCATCCTTCATGGCTGTCGACTTCTTTGGTAGTCCACCCAATGGTAGGAATAGATCCTTTTGATATAAATAATCTTCCATCTACATCTTCCATAACTGGTAGTTTTGGCCGTTAAATTTCTCAATCCTAAACTTTTCATCTTCCGACATTACTCCCACTCAAACTAGGAACCCTATTTTCCTGCGAGTTACCTTTTTCTCTGATACCATTTGTTAGAAAAACAGGATCATAGAGCAATAAAATAAAACAAATGTGGAAACAAAACACATAAGACACACAATACAATAGAGACACAGATTTGCGTGGTTCACCTAGTGTGGGATACGTTCACCAGAGAAATTTCTAGGTCCTTCCTTTATTATTATCCAGCAAATGAAGGGATACAACCTATAACAAAACCCGCTATCACTTCCTCTTCTTTCTCTCACAGTACCCTCTCTCAGAATACAATACTAGTCGTAATGCATAGCTGCAATACATTTCCCTTATAATAGAGGGTTTCCTTCTAGGGAAAAAACCCTAACATAATTTCTTTCGTTAGATCTGTGACCTTATAATGAACGGTCCATATTTACAATAAAATTAAATATACATTTACAAGGCAATTTTTCCTTCGGGGGCTTCACCCCAAAACCCCCATCGGGGGACGCTGCCCCCGAACCCCCGCCGGGGGCCCGCTTGCCCCCAAACCCCACCCCGAACCCCACAGAGGGGGTACCCCCCCTCTGCACTCCCTCGTGTGGAAGAGTGTAAATACTTCTATGGTGTAAAGTCTTCATGGGGTATAAACATGACTGAAAGAAAGGACCTCTGAATTAGGAAGATAATCAGGCTCCACAACCAATATAACATTCAATATGAGGTTCGTCTTTGAGAACCCAAATCATTGGAAAATGCATTTAGGTTGGAAAGAAATGTTGAAAGTAAAAATATGGCTATGGCTACTAGAAGGAACACTCCTAACATCTATCAAGAGAATAATGTTCCTTCTTCTAAAACACCTCAACCTACCAGGTTGACACCTCAACAACGAAAGAAAAGAAAAATATTTATGCTTTAATTGTGACAACAAGTATAGTAAGGGACATAAGTGTAGTGAGAAGAAATTATTCTACATAGATTGTGAAGAAGAATAAGAAGAAGAAGAACCATCTCAAGATGAAAATGTAGACGTGATTTATTTTGAAGAGTTGACTCCCAGATATCGTGTAAAGCATTGGTTGGAATTATCACTCCTCAAACCCTCGATATCAAAGGATATATCAAAAAGAAAAATGTAATAGTCCTAATTGATTTTGGTAGTACTCATAATTTCATTCACTATAAATTATCCAAAGCTCTCAATTTCTTTGTATATCCAACACCAGAGTTTCAAGTAATGATTGTAGATGGAGTAACTATCAATTGCTCATGAAAATTCAATAAGATCAATCTTACTATGGGGGAATATATAATGAATAGTCCAATGATTGATATACCCATGGGTGGTGCTGATGTCGTACTAGGAATCCAATGTTTATAATCATTAGGAACAATGGATTTTAATTTTCAATAAATTTTTATGAAATTTTCATTGGAAGGAAAAGAAATTGAGTTAAGAGGTATCACAGGGAAAATCAGTAATGTGATAAGCTCCAATGGTATGAAAAAATTATTGAAAAAGGGGCATCAAGGTGTAATTACACAACTATGCTCACTAGATATTCAAACATCTAAGCCATCTATTCCCCTAGATCTCCAAGGGATCATTGATAAGCATTCCAAAGTATTTGAAGATATTCCCAAAGGTCTTCCACCCACTGGAAATCATGATCATGATATTCACCGAATTCCTGGGAGTGTTCCTCCTAACATCAGGCCATACAGATACCCTTATGCCCAGAAGAGTGAAATTGAGCACATGGTTGAAGAAATGTTAGAGGTTGTCATTATTATACCTATCCAAAGTTCTTACTCTGCACTGGTGGTAATGGTATTCAAGAAAGATGGCTCATGGAATATGTGTCTAGATTATAGAGATATCAACAAGATCATGATTAAAGATAAGTTTCCCATTCCCGTCATCGATGAATTGTTATATGAACTACATGGAACAATCTATTTCACAAAGTTGGACCTCCGTTTAGGGTATCATCAGATTATAATGAAGGAAGAAGATATCCCAAAAACAACATTCCAAACTCATGAAGGCCATTATGAATTTTCGGTCATGGCTTTTGGCCTTACAAATGCAGCTTCCACAATCCAAGGGTTGATGAATTCCATTGTCAATCCCTTCCTTCGAAAATTTGTGTTAGTATTTTTTGATGATATACTAATCTATAGAAAGTCTTGGGAGGATCATGTGCGACATGTTGACAAGGTGCTACAACTACTAAAGGAGCAACAACTATATGCCAAACCATCCAAATTTTTATTTGGGGTGAAGGAGGTAGAGTATTTGGGTCATATTGTATCTCATGAAGGTGTCAAGATAGACCCTAACAATATTAGGGTCATGATGGATTGGTCGATTCCCAAAACATTGAAGAATCTTAGAGGATTTTTGGGTTTGATAGGTTACTACCGCAAGTTTGTTTGACACTATGGAAGAATAACAATACCTTTAATGACACTAACTAAGAAGGATTCATTTTCATGGAATCCAGAGGAAAATAAATCTTTTGAAGAACTTAAAGAGGTGATGTGCAAAGCTTCTGTCTTGACCACTCCAAACTTCAAAAAAACCTTTATTGTGGAATGTGATGCCTCAGGAAATGGAATTGGTGTTGTCCTAATGCAAGAAGGAAGGCCCCTGGCTTTTGAAAGTCTACCACTTAAGGGAAAGGATTTACACAAATCAATTTATGAGAAGGAGATGATGGAAATAGTACATGCATTGAAGAAATGGAGTCCTTACCTAATAGGTAGGCACTTCAACGTCAAAAAGTATCATGATAGTCTTAAATAATTCTTGGAACAAAGACTATCTTCAGAAGAACAATAAAAATGGGTGACCAAGATATTGGGTTATGATTTTGGAATCATCTATAAAAAAGGGAAGAAAAATGTTGTGGTAGATGCACTCTCAAGAAAGGATGAAGATGTTGAGGCCTTTCTCTATGCAACCCAATTGGATAATAGAAATAAGGGATGAATGGAAGAATGGCGAAAAAGTGTGGACTCTCATTCAAAGGTTGCAGTAGGATTCTGGTGCATCATATATATTTACATGGAAAAATGATTCACTATGGTACAAAGATAACTTATATTTATGTAAGAACTACCAACTCAAATAAAAGGTACTATTGGAATTGCAGACCTCTCCAGTAGGAGGGCATTCAGGATTTTTGAAAAGCTACCATAGGGTCAAGAAGGATTTTTTTTGGGATGGCCTTAAAACCGATGTTCAAAGGTTTGTCACTGAATGTTTGGTTTGGCAACAAAATACGGTGGAAACAATTAATACCCCAGGTCGTTTACAACCATTAGCCATCCCAAGTCAACGTTGGGAGGAGGTTTCCATGGATTTCATAACAAGGTTACTAGAGTCTGAAGTAAAAAGTGTCATCATGGTGATTGTTGATAGACTCAGCAAGAACACACACTTTTGTTCACTCTCTCATCCCTTCAAATTGAGTACAGTTTCCACCGCATTCATGGAGATAGTACAAAAGCTACATGGCAGCCCAAAGATTATTGTAAGTGACAGAGATCCCATCTTCACTGGACATTTTTGGACATAATTATTTTCTTGTTTGGGTACTCAATTGGCTCATATCTAATCCTATCATCCTCAATTTGATGTACAAACCAAGATAGTGAACAAATGTCTAGAAGACTACCTTCTTTTCTTTGTCTCTGATAAAGAAACACAATGTTTCAAATGGTTACCCTTGGTAGAATGGTGGTATAGCACTTCCTTTCATACTACAAAAAATGAAACCACCCTCCTTCCATCACTTCTTCTCTAAAATAAAAATCTAAGGTTCAAGTAGTGGAAGATCACATCAAGCATCAACAACAAGTTCTCCAAATCTTAAAGGAAAACCTGACTATGGCACAAAATAGCATGAAACAACAAGCAAATCAAAATCGTAGTGAAAGAAGTTTTGAAGTAGGGGATTGTGTGTTTTTTAGACTACAATCATACAAATAGATGTCCCTCAAGCAAGCCAAGAAGGATAAAAAATTAACACCAAATTACTATGGCCCGTATAAGGTGTTGCAAAAGATTGGTACTATGGCATACAAATTGGAGTTGCCTATATCTTCACGAGTACACCCAATTTTCCATGTTTCATGCTTAAAGAAAGTTATAGGTGACAAGATCCCAGCTCAAACCATATTTACAGAACTTGACGAGGAAGGAAAAATCATATTGGAGCCTGAAGCCATCATTGACACAAGAATTCGCCAGCTGAGGAATAGATCTATTTCAGAGTATCTCGTTAAATGGAGGAAACTACAAGCTGAAGATTCCACTTGGGAAGATGAGTCTTTTATATAGAAGCATCCATAGTTATTCAAGCATTGCAGACAACACTTTTCTCAAGGGTAGGGGCATGTTAATCCCTAAATAGTGGTTCATTACCCCTTAATTGGGGCATATTCCATTAATAATGTTATTTTATTTACGTCGACTTGAGTCCATTAGTTGTAATTGTACCTCCTAGTCTCCTATATATACCAAGGAGAAATTTTCATTTGGAATCATCTTGTATTTGGACATTTATGTGGGGTATAATGAGGTTTCCACCTCGAAGAGGATTATTACTTGAAATTATCTCTTTTTCAAGGCGTTGAGTACTTATTCTGAGGTTTTTCTATTCTATATTGATATTTGGTTCCTAACATGCTGTCTGAATTCTTGAACATTAGATTTAAAATCCAATTGATGACTGTATCTTCAAGATATTCTTCTCACGAAATAACATCTTAATCTTCAGCTTCAAGAAGCGTATAAACTTCCCTTTGAGTCCCTTAAATATGTACCTCTCTTCTTGGCTATATGATTCCACTCTGTCAATATCAAACTCAGTAATATACCCTCCAATAGTGCTATCAAACTAGAGGTCTATGCTCTTGACACAATGTTATCAACTCTCTTGACTTTCTTGATCAGCGCTGCTGTCCAAACCACATGTGGTCTAGATCTGATCTCAAACTAGGTGTCTGCTATTCTAGATAACCACTCGTATAACTCCTTATGAACTCTAGCAAAGAAAATCTCATGCACGTCAGTAAAGATGTATTTCCCCAACCAGTCTTTTGTACTAATATTAGGGTTCTTGTTTTGAGCTTCGACGAAGTCCCTTTCTTATTCTTCTATCCACTTCTGAATCTATGTGTTTGATGGAAACCACCTTGAAATTACCTCAAGAAGATCCCGGTCCTAGAAACGAAACCATTTGTTGGCATAGGGGTAGACCCATGGTTCAACTATAGCAACACATCAACAAACCCTAACAAATGGCCCTTTTGGCAACACCTGCAAAGCATATGAATTCTCACCCAAATTAGAAATAGGGGGTTGTAGGACACATGTTTATACAACTAGGGGGAATGCAAAATGGTTCCAGAAAAATAAGGCAACATAACCTATAGGTCATTAACCGTACTATGTTTAGCTTCACTAATTCAGTTGTATCTCATTATCTTCAATAAGAACAATACAAATTCATAACAATATAACAGATAGAGAATAACACATCATCAATAAAAAGGAACAACAAGATTTACATGGTTCACCCTCTACCTAGGGATACGTCGATAGAACTATGTTTCTTGATATATTAGATGAAAACGTATAGTTCTATCTACACACTTAGCTGCAGATATCTCTCTCTCTTATTCTCTATCTCCCCTTCCCTGCACACCCAACTGTAGGGTTGATCTTTGCACCCAGCTGAAGATCAGAATACAGAATGCTCTTACAAAAGAACACTTCTCTCAATGACAACAAAAATCATAACCCCAACAAAAATCAACCCTCTCAACTCTTCTAGACCTTTATTTAAACATTTCATGAATCTTGGACAACCTTATACCAAATCCTAGGTGTCAAAACCCTAGGTATAAAACCCTAGGTCTAAAACCCTAGGTGCCAAAACCCTAGATTTTGAAACCCTAGGTCCACATGACTCGAATTTTAAGGGATTCTCCAACCTATCCTTCCTTATTCTCCATGAGGTGCTCCAAAGCACCCATTGGTGTCTTCTTCCGTTTGCTGACCTATCCATGATTCATCTTCCTTGCTACTTTGTCTTCCTTGATCTTCTCCTTTAACGACTCACTTTTCCTTTACTTCTCTCCTTCTTTTCTACTTCTTTAAACACTTCGACCTTTCCTCAGTTTGTGTGCCTTTCACATACTTCATACTTTGATTTTCTTCCACCTTAATCTTCACTTTCTTCCTTAATACATAAGCAAGGGATAACAACTCCCATTGAGGAGATGCCCAAGAAATCCATCTTTGTTTGGATGTACCTGTCTAGACCATTGCGATACTTCAAAACTAGGTGTTGCTCAAAGTCTTTGATACCTAGATTTGCATGCAAGGTATGAAATATGTTGGTATACTCCATCACCATCTGGTCTCTTTTATGAGGTAGAGTTTTCCATATCATGTATTGGTCATTGTATTTTCTGACAGGGTAGAATTCCTCTTTTAGGGCATCTACAAAGACCACCCAAGTGGGTTCGCTCCCAAATAGTGTAGATTCATTCATGATGCACTTCTTCTAGTAACCTTCCCACCAAGATCTAACATGGAGAAGGGATTTAAGGAGCACGAAGTTGATCTTTTCACTGTTGGAAATTTTTTGGACAGAGTAATAACCTTCTAGCAGATTCAACCATTTTTCTAGAGCATTTGCATCTATTTGGCATTCAAATAAGGGGATACCAAAATTGACTTGTATGTTCAAGGGTGTTGCATTTTTGAAATGGATTCTTTTCGAATATTCCTCAACTTCCACCATCGACAGTATTCGAAGTATCTGAGCAAAGTTGTCCATAATATCTTTCCTCTTTTGTATGAGGGCTTCCTTGAGAAAATTCTTGAAAGGATCTCCTTCTTTGTCATCTCTCTTTTCTTCTACCATGGGAGGTCACTTGGGCCAACGAGAGAAATTTTCCTCAAGCGAAACTAGCTCAAGACCCAAATTTGTATACCCTAACCTTGTTGGGGACTTGCTTAGGAAATGACAAGGAGAAACCTGCTCTGATACCACTGATCGAGATTATTTTGAGAATGACACAAAGACAAAATATAATCTATATATAACAAGGAAATACACAGAGATAATGCAGAGAAAAATAAATATAGTGAAAACCAAATTCTATTAATGAACAAAAGAGAAAAACACTGTAGAACACAAAATGGAAAAATGGGTAGCCTATCTTTGAAAAGAAAGAGATGTTGGCTATGCTTCATTTGCAACAAGATTTACATCACACTCCATTGCATGATTAATGAGCCTCCTTCACCTCAATTATATATGAGAGAGTGAGAGGAGAACAATTCCCATGATGCATGTGGGATAAATTGGACGAAGTTTATAAAATTCCATAGGCATGTAAAACACTAGGACTTCCCGGGAGGTCACCCATCCCAATACTACTCTAGTCTGAGCATTCTTAATTGCGGAGTTCTAATGGGATTTGATGCATTAACGCTATGCTATAGGCATGTACATAATATCACTAGGAAATCATTACATGATGTGTGTAATTAACAAATGAAGATGACATTACATTCCATTCCCCATCAAAAGGGTGAATATCATGGTTTATCAAAACCATAGGCTCAAAATGGTGATTCAGTGAAAAGGTGGATGTCCACCAAGATCCATCTGGATCACATACAATCTCCTTAATGGGTTGATTATCACTTGATATGAAAATGGGATATACAATTTACCTCAAGCAACCTATCTAAAGTTTACTTACATATTGTCACAAGAGTGAAGCCTATGTATTTATTAGTGTTGTATGACCATGAAGGTGAACTATGGGAAGCTTATATACCAAATCTTAAGGTGAACCATGTTATAATCTAGGAATAAAAGGATGAGTTGGTATAGTCAAAGTATCCAACACTATGAGTGACTCTACACCCCTAATATATTATATAAAGCT
Organism: Picea mariana; assembly: GCA_032191745.1. Taxonomy (NCBI): domain Eukaryota; kingdom Viridiplantae; phylum Streptophyta; class Pinopsida; order Pinales; family Pinaceae; genus Picea; species Picea mariana. The sequence goes on from JASDQU010109367.1 coordinate 116,491, forward strand.
ATGTTTGTCAATCAAAGGCTTGAAGAAATCCAATGGCGCTGGAAACCACTATGAAAAATTAGGGCTCCACTCAAAGGCTATAATGAACAAGGCCCTTACTTGGGACTGATTTTCCAAAAGAGGAATAAGAAGAAGTCCTACATATGTCCCTTATGCCAAATGAAGCAGGAAACACTAAATCATCTATTAATCTATTGTAACTATTCATGACAGGTTTGGAAGGATATGGAATCGTTGACAAGGATGAGAGATGTGTGGATGGAGAATAAAAAATTGATTTATTCAAATCTTGGTAGTCTCATCCATAATTAAAATATTTTAAGTCTCATCATTTATAGCTAGCCTGGGGTATATGGCTAGCTATATCAAAATTTTTGAAGATGGTCAAATTCCTTGTTTTCAATGTGCTTTACATAGTAGAAGTATCTTTTCCAACTTTAGGCCCTCTCCTAATGTTTATTCTTGAATATAGATCTCTCATGAGCCTAAATATAAATCTTGGGATTGGGGTTATTTTGATGGGCTTGTCAAGGTAACCCACCTTCATGCAGGGAAATGGGGATTGTGTTTCAAAATGATACACACTTCTACAATTTTAGGGCAAGATTAGGAGGGGGTTCCAATAATTATGTTGAGTTGCTAGATTTGAAATTACTTTTATAATTAGCTACTTTGAAAGGGATCTTCAACATTTATATCTTTGATTGTGTTTCTAAATGATACTCACTTCTACAATTTTAGGGCAAGATTAGGAAGGGGGTTCCAATAATTATGTTGAGTTGCTAGCTTTGAAATTACTTTTATAATTAGCTACTTTGAAAGGGATATTCAACATTTATATCTTTAGTGACTCTATGGTGGTTATAAATTGGATAAAGGGGACAAACATAATGTAATTTGTTTTTTTGTCCTATTTTCAAAGAGGCAAAGAACATCCAATTTGGTTTTAACTCCATTTCTTTTTCACATGTCTATAGAGAGCTCAAATATGAAGTTGATGATATCTCTAAAGAAGGTATTCAACTATATTTTGGAGTTTGGATAGTGGTGGAGTCTAAGAATGGAAAAATTTAGGAATTCATGTGACCTTTTATGGGATGAGCAATAATTTCTTCCCTTTCTGCTCCATTGTTTTAACTAGTTACAACTTATATGTTGGTTTCTGATGAATTGATAGACCTATATGGTGGTTTGGTTATCTAACAATTAAAGACATCACTCGTTCGGTTTTTAATGTTTTCTAAAATATTTTGAGTGACTTTTTGTTAAAAACTTGATGTATTATTTTTTGACATTTTATAGGCTTAGCTAATTCTAGATACTTTGAAGAACAATATAGGAGCTCAAAGGAAAAATACAAAGTGTGGATTAGATAGTGGTGATGGAATTTTTGTTTATTTTGTTCATGTACACCAATGTTGAGGGATAGTTTAGAAATGTTGAAACTATATATAAAATGTATTATCTTTTCATCTCAAATAGAAATATGACTTTTTTCCCCAAGGAAAAGATGGTTTTATATTTCCCAAGGTTTGAACCCAAGTCATTTGTATGACAATGTCCTATATAAACTACTAAACAACAATGATATTCATGGTCTATTCACCGTGATATTCATGGTCTTTTGAGATATTTCTCTATATGCTTTACTCATATTTTGGATCATTTAGATGAAAAAAATTAATTTCATATTTTTATAAAAATATACTTTAATATTTATAATATACTTTATAATTCCATGAAATTTAATCTTTGAACCAATGGTTTAAAACATGAGTTCTTTAACATTCCATCCATGTGTTGATCTCCTTAAGTCTTTAAGTTTTATTTCCATATCCACTAAAAATAGTTTCTTTTTGCGAGATGCTCCATGCCAAGATTATATTTCATCATGTTCTCTTATTGTTTTAAAGTATATTTTGGCTATATTTCATCTTAGAGGTGTAGATTGAAGGTTCTCCCTTGATGCTAAATTTGGTTAAAAGTAAAGAAGGTCATTATGGTGTATTTAAACACAAATATCTATTGTTTAATGTGTAAAATTACACTTGTGAAACATACAAACAAGGAATATAAGTGGGGCACTTGGTTAAACTTTTGTAGGTACCTAACAAATAGTATTGCATTAGACAAAATTTGTCCATGGATTTGATTTTACACATACCCTCGAGTATATCAAAAGACCCATAGGTATACATGAAACCACCCCTACAAAATCATTTAGATTGTTTGTCACT